>JACTOM010000167.1:1105255-1135992 GCA_015832385.1 Elymnias hypermnestra
TTTTTTTTTTTTTTCGAACTGTGTTTAGCTGTTAGCCCTACTGGCTTTTACAGCGTAACCGGGAGGAGGACGGGCTCTTAAGGAGGCCGCCACATTTCGAGTGCGAGCCCTGAAAAGGGCTCGCTCTCCGGGGAAACGCCGCTCCAAGGGCGTCTCCTGCGAGACCGAGCCTCGGCTTGGAGCGACGTTATCGCAGAAACATCACCTGAAAAGGGAGAATCAGAAGCGCCCCCGGGAACGTGGGTGAAGTCCACGTCCGGTTGACGTCAGAAATCGGGGACATGGTCTCCGACTGTTAGTGTTTGTCCCTACCTGGTATGGTACATTGTCGATAGTTATCGTATCGTCGGGGTCGTTAAGGACTTATTTAGGAGAATTCATATTAGTGCCTTCAAATACATATCTTCTCGGTTAGTCGATTTTACCCGTGGCCCTAGGGGCAGATGGTACTTTGGACAACATATAAGTATCGCTGTCCAAAGAGGTAACGCTCAAACCTAATGGGCACCCATTCGTTTGCCTCTGATGCCATCTTTTAATTTTTTGATAACTTTAAGGTTGTTTATATCGGAAACCCTATAAATAAATAAGTAAGTAAGTAAGTAGCAGCCCATTAACGTTCCACTGCTGGGCACAGGCCTCCTCACTCCGAAGAGAGAGGGTTTTTAGAGCATAGACCCACCACGCTGCTCCACTTCGGATTGGCAGGCATAGTACACAAGTGCACTCTCTATTCCTTCACTCTCATAGTCCGATGTGACGGGAATCCGACACGACCGGAGAGAGATCAGGCGCAGGACCGACGGCTTAACGTGCTCTCCGAGGCACGGGGGTGGATCACACCGCCAACTTCCCAACTTCGGGCAAATATTGAGAAAATCTTAATAGAAAACTCAATATTGATTTTTGAATTGGCCCGACCCGGGACTCGAACCCAGGACCTCATGTCTGTAGTCGAACACGCTAACCACTAGACCAATGAGGCAGTCCATGATAAATACACATAAATAAAACTTACAAATACATTAATATGCTCTAAAATGTAAGAAATAATTGCGTGGTCTTTTATAGTGTTCCTCGTATTCTTATATTCGGCGTGAGCCAAGGTAGATGTTCCCGCGTGTCCACTTGGCAGCTTCCGCGTCTCTCCAACCTATAGCTATATATGTGGCTGCCTCGGCTGAAACCGACTTAACAATACTCGGCAGAATCATCTACCGTAACGTCAGTATGGTTAAGTGATTATCGTAGTTAAATATGATGATTAACGGAACTCCTCAATGGCTTACAGTAAGGGTGTGATTTGTGGAGAATATCTAACTCTCTAACAAAGAAGATTGACTTGATGACATATGTACTTTGTACGCACGCACTTTTTTTTTGATGACAGACACCAGAAATGCAAAAGAAGACGGTTGCGGTCGCTGACAAGCCATATAAGAACGCGCCGCGTGGCCACCGCCGCATGTCCAGCGTGGGTGCTGGTGCACTGCTGGCTGACCTCATGCACGTCTCCGTAGACGAACGCGAGCCTCCAGTACCGCCCATTGTTGAGAGGAAGGTCATAGGTAAGGCATTGCTGGCGAAATGGCCTGGTGCTCCATCCCCGAGAGGTGGATCATCAGTACTGTCTACACACCTTATGACTATGCAATGTTGATGATAGTTAATGTATTGCTTCAAGGCCTGGGTATGAAAACGAAATTTATAGATATCGAACTACTCCATGGCACCATGGATGGACTTGGATAGACACAAGGTAAGGTAAAAGGTAAGTAGCAGCCCATTAACGTCCCACTGCTGGGCACAGGCCTCCACACTCATATGAGAGAGGGTTTTTAGAGCATAGACCCACCACACTGCTCCACTGCGGATTGGCAGGCATAGTACACAAGTGCACTCTCTATTCCTTCACTCTCATAGTCCGGTGTGACGGTAATCCGACACAACCGGAGAGAGATCAGGCGCAGGACCGACGGCTTAACGTGCTCTCCGAGGCACGGGGGTGGATCACACCGCCAACTTCCCAACTTCGGGCTAATATTGAGAAAAACTTAATAGAAAACTCAATATCCATTTTTGAATTGGCCCCACCCGGGACTCGAACCCAGGACCTCGTGTCTGTAGTCGAACATGCTAACCACTAGACCAATGAGGCAGATAGACACAAAAATATATCTAATTATAGACTTAAAAGAAGAGAAACCAATTATTTTTCTTAATTAGGTGGATTGAACAGTAGTAATGTTTTCTTGCTCCTGACATTAAAACAGTTCAACTCTTAATATGTTAAATCACAGGCCAAGAACGTGACCCACCAGTGCCACAAAAGCCAAAGCAAGAGCTAGAAGATATTCTGGACATAGACCATGACTATTCGTCTACGGAAAGAAAAAAGTCCTGTACGTTCTTCACATGTTATTATAACATATTTAATGAATACTAAACTTTGTGTAGTAATCTCCGTGTTTAATTAACTTTTAAAGGTCAAAGAAGAGATTCGGAGAAGAGGAAAAAAGAAAACTTTATAGTGGTTCAGAGTGACCTCTGGGACACTAAGACCTTCCAGTACACCTGCCAGAAGTCACCACCGAGTAAGGCAAAATTACTTAGATCGCATAATATTTAAAGGAGTCCAAAGCTTCTTCTGCTTCTCTCTGCATCCAATTTATTTGATTCATTCATATCATCTGTTATCAGCAAGCCACGCCCATTCTCCAATGCAAAGAAGTGTCTCCGAAAAAAGTCGGCAGCAGTCGTCACCTCATCATCACAGGTATATTATACATTTTTAGAAATATTATACAATACTTTATCCCACGTCAACCACAAATTGTCATAATTTCATGTGGTAGATAGCCCGTGTCGACTACTAGGCGACATGGGCTAATAGTTCTGTTGCGACTAGGGCAATCATAAATATAATCATCTCTTATTTAAGTCAATATATTATCTATTTCGCGTCTCTAGCTAACTGACGTTACAAAATATGCGTAGAGATAGCGCCAGGCGATAGAATAACAAAAAATAAAAGGGTTACAAAGAGACCGTTACTACAGTAGCGTGTGCCGCGTCGAAGGTCATTATGTTTTATGTGGTATTTTAAAAAATATGAGTGTTTATTAGTGATTAATTGTATTTTTGATTATATAAGCGATGTGAATAACAATGAAAACCCTTGAGGTGAGTTTTAATATTTCAGATATGAGCCTATAAATACAAAACGGACTCTTTTCACTATCTCAAAGTTTAGAGCTACATGGCACTACACCAGTCTTTATTTAATAAACAAATGATACCATTGTGTAGTTTAACTATTAGCAAACATAAAAATCATAACATTTGGTACCTTTCATCCTTCGGCCGTGGCTAGTTACCACCCTACCAGCAAAAACGTACCGCCAAACAAAGAAATTTGTGTTCCGGTACGATGCTGTGTAGAAACCGTGTAAGGGGTATATCGCGTCTTAACAGATTAGCGCGCTTCCATCTTAGACTGTATCATCACTTACCATCAGGTGAGATCACAGTCAAGCGGTAATCTGTCAGCAATAAAAAAAATATATATTTTTATTTATTTATCTTTATTAAAAGGCACTTGTCCCAGTTTACAGTTTAGTAACATAAAAAACAAAACAAATAGAGAAAACACAACAAAAAACTCAAATTAAAATTAATAATAATAATAAATAAATTTTAAATTAGAATCGCAATCAAAATTAAATCTAACAAAAATAAAAATAGTAAATAAATCTAAGGCTATAAGGCTTCCTCGTCATTTTCGTATTTGTACAAATTTATAATATGTTAGTTACTTTTTTATTTTTGTCATGATGAACTGCAAGCCAATACTTAAGAATGGAATTCCTCGGGCACACAGGCTTAAAAGTCAATTTAGCGTCATACGACCCGCGGGGCAATGGACGCAAAAACGTGGAGCCAATTATTTCCATTAAAAAGTGCGGGCAATTTACGGGGGCCAATAAAAAACACTGCCGGACAAGCGAATGCAATTTGCTGAATTTAAAATATGTAAAATTCATGACTTTTTTTTTTAATCTATTTCTTTTCAGAGAATCTGAAAGGAGTACAGATAGACGAGCTTCTAATAGCTCCATAAACCATGGTAAGTGTATTTTCATGACTGATTTATATGATTGACCTTTGACACCATCTTATATATTTACTGTGTAAGAGTTTTTGCAGTGAAAACTTCTTTAGCATCGTTGTGATTTAAAGGCGATGAAAGCAAAAAGAGACAGACTCATAAATTGATACGAGTGAACGTGATAGAGAATGTACATGGAGGAGTGTTGGGGCCCACACTTATGTATGATATTGAAAGGAGAGTGAATGCAGGGAATATGGTAAATGGTGCCCTGCGCGCCTTTATGAATAGCCGGATGGTGTCTCATAGCGCTAGACTGGCTGTGCATGCAGGAGTGTTGGTGCCAACACTTATGTATGGTAATGAAAGTTGGGTATGGCAGAAGAATCACAAAAGTAAAATAAATGCGGTAAAGATGAGAGCGTTGAGAAGCATGAGTGGATTAAAAATGAGTGACAAAGTAAATAGTGTGATAAGAGAACGTTGTGGTAAGAAAGAAGATGTAGTGAGTAAAATTGAGAGAGGTATGCTTAGATGGCTTGGGCACGTAGAAAGAATGAATGAACGGTGACTGATAAAAGGGATTTATGAATCAAGAGTGAATGGTAAAGTTGGAAGGGGAAGTCCAAGGCGAACGTCCCTGGACTTAACACAGGACATTTTGAATAAGGGCCAAGTTAAGAGTTTTCTAAATCGTCGTATTGTATGAAAGAGTTAATGAGAATGAAAGAAGCGAAGTAGATATGCAAGGATCATGGGAAGTGGAAGAACTGGGTCTTATATGTATGTATGAGAGAGAATGAGACAGGAAGCATTATACAGTTTGTTAAGTTCGTGCTTCTGTTTGTGCTCTGCTTCGTGCTTTCTCTACTCGTGTCCAAGGCGTAGGGGAATTCATATTAAATCATTAATAAAACCTATAAAAGAGGAAATTTCTTGCCTTCTTGGAAATTTTACATTCGTCTTATTATGTCGAACCAAAATATTTAAAGGTGTAAATTGCACACGTGTTTTTAAATTAGAATTGAAATTTGGACTATGGCATTTTCTAAAGATGAAATCTAGTTTTTAACATAATACCTTTAATGAATAATCATTTTACTAGTCGGCGCCGCAAGAGTTGGAACTCCAGAGGGCTATCGGGAATCTGAAACTCTGCGAATGACTGACCGACTGGCAAAAGTAACTATTTTTTGATTATTATTTGGCAGAATACCAAAACAATTATGGATAATTTGGTTAATGTGTGACTTAGTAATTACATCTTTGGCTTAATACTTCTAATTTCCCGAAAAAAAGAGCTATTTTAAAATGGAGTCAGCATTTCAAACTCCAGCTTGGGTTACTCTTAACTATCTATTAATTTTTTTGACAAATCAAGCAGACACAGTAGATTGCAAATTTTAATTTACAATATTTATATGAAATATTTTTACATTTTATTGCAGCGTCGAGGGTCAGAATTCCCTCAACCGGTGAGCACGCCTCCTCATCAGATGCAATCAAAAAGAAGACAATCAGCAGCACAGGTAAAGTAAATGACTCAATATTACAAAATATAGCTGCAGCTACACACGATAAAAATACTTAAAACTCTAGTCCCTATCTTAAGAAGAAACATCACGCAATATTGGTTCTGAACTAATAACTAGAAGTAAATAAAGAAGATGAAGAAATATAGTTAATAAGATTTGTTTTGAGTGTTTACTGATTTTTATACCACTATATTTCAGATGCGAACATATCAAGAAGAAATTGAAAGAAAATCTGAAACGACACAACGAATACTCGACGATTTACCTAAAAGTCTGTTACACGAAAAACCTATACAGGAATCAAAAGAAATTGTTGACAGCAAACCTGAGCCAGACATAATTCGAGTTTCCAAAAAGCAGGAATCTCCCAAAAGAATAATACAGGATCCGGACACTATACGAGTGACGAAGGGGCAGGATTCACCATCAAAACGATTGAGGCAAGAAGCGGAGCCTTTGAAGAGAGCGAAAGGTGTAGGGGATTCCCCGAGACTGACGCAAGCTGCTCAAACTAGACCTGATCATCATAAAAGTAGTCCCAATGTTGCTTCTAGGCACAAATCTGGTGAGTTTCTCATTGGTAAATTAGGTGTTCATAAAATTGGTTTTAATTGTTTGCTCTAAAAAACCAGACAACTATTCAGCAATGCTTAAAACCTCACTTGAACAAAATCGCTTTAGAATCTTTAAGGCGTGGTTTTATGAAACCACGATGAAGTGAAATAGCTGATGCGAGCCAGCTGCCATATTGGCCTTGCCTAATGTATAATGCGATAGATCTACGAAAAAATGTAAAGTGATGTGAAAAAAATCACCAAATAAATTAGTCTTATATATGTATGTTAATAGTTGTTATAATCGGCGCATTGGTCAGACATGTGGATTCTGAATAAGTCAGTTTTGAATCTGGGGCAGATACCAGTAACTTCTATTTCTTGAAACGTGCCAGTCTCATTGTTGTTTACAATTCATGTGTGTACTTTTATATGAAAGAAAATCCCTTGGTCGTATCAACCGATGGACGCCAATATGTCCTAATGATTTCAACAGGGCCCTGCTGATATCATCACTCCAATTGGTGGTGTCTACCGACACTGCCTCTGATTAAATATTTATTTAAAAAAAAACTCGCCAACATGTTGCATCTACAAAAAAACTAACGATATTAGATAATCCGTATTAGTCTACATACTGGTAGCCTCAGCACCCTGGAGCAATCCTGAAGAATATGTATAGCCTCTCAACCTGCGTAATGGCCTTTTTTTTGGGTATAGAGTTGGTTTCTTCATTTATTTCAATTAATTGTGACACATCAATAATTGTTACTCGCATCGTATTCCCACCCACCATTGTACCGTCCCCCCCTCCCCTTTCCGATCCTTGAGATTATGTAGCGATAGACTCTATTGCAGATCTAATCATAGACTAACTACAAAGTTCACAGATACATAACACTGCATTTCAGCAGCGTATGGTCATTGGTCTAAAATCTTCAGGCATATGAGGAGACGAATGCTCCGCATTAAGGGTTTGAAAGGCTGATATGTGATTCTATTTTTATATCTGTTTAAAGAATCTCCTGGAAAAAGGGACGAGCGTAAATCAGCAACGTATTCACGAGGTGACTCCAAACGCCAGGAGTCCGCTGAAAGGAAAATGTACACAGCCAGCTCGGAGTCAGAGCTGTTCGAGTGCGCCATCCTGCCCATCTTCCACAAACTCCTCACTGAGCGCCATAAAAGCCAACCCCATGGACTGAACCTGAGCTACGGAGTCAGCTGCCCTAATATATCTATTAAGTGTGATATCGTCGAGTATTTATAAGGAATATCTAGGTTTACATCAAAATTGGTATAATCCGCTTGAGTTTCCAAAGCCCCTAGAGGGTTTAAGTTTTGCCCAGGACTTGGGGGTACAATTTAGAACATTTTCTCTTTTAAAAAAAGGTATCCACGAAGTCTATTATAAAGTCTTTAAATAAGAATCATTTTAGTGGAAGAGGCCAGTTGCAGTCTGTCAAGTTTTGACGACTTGCTGGGGCAGTAGAGCGGTCCTGGGTTCAAAATTGTATTTTCTAATTTTTCTGAGTTTGGTGCAATGCTTCAACAAATGTGATCCGATACGATAATGGATAGAAAACGTATAAGACACATTACCTCTTAGCAGGTTAGCGAAGGGCCATCTTAGACTGTGTAATCACTCACTTTCAAATGAGATAGTCAAGCGTTAACTAGTTACTAAGTTACTAGTTAAAAGATTTAGGGTTGACCAAGGAAGTACTACGAGACCACAGAATAAAAATATTGTTTCTGTATTTAGTTCCGTGAATAAGAAAACCTTTTCCTCTAAAACAGTTTAATGACTGAGCCCAACTGTAGTCAGTTATTGACTATAATTTATAATTTTTGGGTTGACCAAGGAAGTCCTACTTGACCACATGTATTTATATGTTTCGTTGCGTGAGTGCGAGAACCTAAAGCCCAAAGGATTATAATGGTAAAAGCTGTAACATAAACTTATAGATTGTTAAAGTTGTATAAAATTAGTTGAATGGTTTTAATGTTAAAAATATTATTATCATATGTGTATATAATGTAATACTTGAATTGATTAATTAAGAGTATCAAAGCTATATTGTTGAATGTGAACGCGTGGTTGCGTCAGTAGAGGATAATGTTTTGACGTGAATACGTCTTTAAAATCATATCCATAGGGAGACAATTAAAAATAACGAACGATAACAAAATGGAGGGATACAGTTTCGTGCTGTAGCTACATATCTATCACCTCCATCCGAAGTTCAATTACACCACTGGATAGATAAAGGATCAAAGAATTTATTACGCTATGTAAGGACTGTAACACATCGCGCGCGGAGGAGGGGGAAGCTCATGTTACGAGACGTATTCACGTACAAAAAGCAGCCGTGTCCATTATCCATTTTTTACTAATTGTTCCCCATGGTATCGCCCACGTAGTTTCCGGTCGCGTGGTGATGTTGCTTATGTTTGGTAGTGAAAGTTGGGTTGAGAGCGTTGAGAAGTATGAGTGGATTAAAACTGAGTGACAGAGTGAGAAATAGTGTGATAAGATAACGTTGTGGTATAAAAGAAGATGTAGTGACTAAAATTGAGAAAGGTATGCTTAGAGAGTTTTGGCGTGTAGAGAGAATGAATGAAAGGAGAATGACAAAAAGGACATATTAGTCTTGGAGTGAATGGGAAAGTTGGAAGGGAAAGGCCAGGACGAACTTTCCTGGACCAAATCCAGAACATTTTTAATAAGGGCCAGGTCAAGAGTACTCTAAACCGACGAACTCGTATGAAAGGTTTAATGAGAATAAAAGAACAAAAAGATATGCAAGGATCTTGGCAAGTGGAAGGACGTGATCTCTGCCTATTCCGAAGGGAATGAGGCGTGATGCTATGTATGTATATCTACTCAGTGAACATCTACATTGTGAAATGAATCAATCACATAGCTAAATTTGAAGCCAATCGTCAATAATTCGGGTGTTCACTGAGTGAGTCAATGATAGAGTAAGTTTTGTGGTCTAAAAATCTGCGCATTGTTATCTTCCTAATTTACTCCTTCTGTCTGATGACTTCAAACTCAGATTGTAATAATGGTTTAAGGTAATATTTTTATTGAGGTGACGTAAATTTTATGATGTCCTATGTGAACAGAGTTTCATTTGATAATAGATAAATTATTCTAAATTATAGTTGTATTTATCGTGTAAATTAGGATATTTAATTCCTTAGATAATTCTGGTAGACGTCTCCTAACCGTGTTTACTATTATAGCAAATAAAAGTGATCTCAAAGTTTTAGATTGTTAAATATGCACAAATTGTTTAATTGTTTATTCATTTAGAACTCTCTATATTTGTTTTATAACGACTATTTTCTAATATGTTTAATCTATAATACAGATAATAACATTGTTTATATTTTATATGCTGTAATGAAACGTTAATTTTTCCATTTTGACACATGACAATTGACACTAGTTAAAGTATTTCTTATCTATATTTATTATTTATACACTGTGATATTCTTTATATAACAGATAAAACAATATTGCTATGCATTGAATTTCATGGCCTTTATTTTCATTTAGCTATTTCCATTATTGATTCGTTATATTTTTTATCTAGCACACGTACTAAAGACTTAATAGAAAGTATTTAACTTACAAATTTAAGAAAGGTAATAAAATATTTGAATATATCATGAATTTTATTTGTCAGTAAAAACATGGGAAACAAAACATTTAACACAGTTTATAACAATTTATAAATCCACAAATTGAAATTTGTTCAAGAATTATAAACAGATAATGTAAGTCGAGTAGGTTACATATTTAAAAGATGTTGTCTCATTTCATCTTTATACTTGAATAAATAAATGAACATGAATTAATTGTGAAAACAAAATATATACAACATAATATAAAATATATAATCTAACGAAATATAAACAATATAACAACAAGTTAAATATGACTTTGATTAAAGACGTTCTTTGATGACGATTCAAACTGAAGACGAGGCTGTGTCGACTAAAAATCTTGCCTTTGACGTTAATACGTCTATTAAATCACAATAGACAGGCAATTTAAAAAAAACGAATGATAACATAATCGGGGGATACAGATTTGTGTTGTAGCTATACATTTACCGCCTCCACTTGAACTTATATTACTAGATAGTTAAATAATTAAACAATTTATTACGCTAAGTAAGGACTATAATACGCAAAACGTGCAAAAAACTGTCTTGTCCATAACACTTCATCTTTTTCCGCCAATTTTGCATTAAATTCAATAACGTGCTGTCATTTTATAAATGGATCGTCGTCGTCGCTTCAACCGATGGACGACCACTGCTGGACATAGGTCTCACGTAATGACGTCCACAAGGCCCGGTCTTGTGCCGCCTGGCTCCAGCGGCTACCGGCGACCCTCTTTATGTCGTCGGTCCACCTTGTGGGGGGTCTCCCTACACTGCGCCGCCCGGTGCGGGGTCGCCACTCCAGCACCTTCGGGCCCCAACGTCCATCGGTCCGTCGGACTATGTGCCCCGCCCATTGCCACTTCAGGTTCGCGATTCGTAGGGCTATGTCGGTGACTTTGGTTCTGCTACGGATCTCCTCATTTCTGATTTGATCACGTAGAGAAACTCCGAGCATAGCCCTCTCCATCGCACGCTGAGTGACTCTGAGCTTTCGAATGAGGCCCATAGTCAGCGACCACGTTTCGGAGCCGTAGGTCATCACTGGCAACACGCACTCTTCGAAGAGCTTCGTCTTCAGGCACTGAGGGATATCGGACGAAAACGTATAAATGAATATTTAATAGTTATTACTCACGCATACTGTTCCTCCTGTGCTTAAGAAGTAACTTCAAAAAAGATGTTTTTTGTTAGTTACTTGTCTTTCAACTGATTTGAAGTCTGTATGATCAAAATTTTTGCTATTCTTACTAAACGGATAAATTAAAAAGCAGCCGCTGTCAAATGTCAACCCGCATTCTTTAATCATGACGTGTTTGTGACAGCTGACACAGTATTTTTCTGTCTGCATTGTGTTTTGGTTGTGTTTATTGTAGTTGTGTTTAAATTATTTATTTCGTAGCCACTGTGTTGTGTTATTATTCTAATGTTATTCTAGTGTTAACGTCATCCAAAATGCCTGTGTTTCACACAAAGATTATCGAGAGCATTCTAGAGCCAGTGGCTCAACAGGTGAGTCACACTATTTATAGAATTTAAATTGATTTCGAATGTGAATTGGAATTTAATATTACTTTACTGTGTTCACTGTACATTTTTGCTTTTAAAGGTTATTTATATTTTAAACTTTATTTACAAATGGAAAGGCCAACAACCTCAGATTTTTACGCACGAAATTCTTTTATAAAGCACTTGAGAGTTTCTTTTTTTATATTAAAACGGTTTTTTTATTGAGATTTAGTTTGACAAATTTGTTCTTAGTAAATCTTCCTAAATTTACCGTTTTTCTTTATACTGTCTAATTAACTTTTACGTTTGTAGGTATAGAATGCGTTTTTATAGCATCTGATAGTGTTTTGTTTTTAAATATGAAAAAGGTTTTATTGTACAGATTAAGTACAACCTCTTTACGAATTCGTTGATAAATAAATCCTATGTCTTTATATACAACTCTCTTGGGAATGTCATAAAAGTTTTATACTTGTACTTTGTTATAAATTCCGATACATTCCGATGTTTACGTTTACGTGCTGTATCGCGTCTGGTATTATGTCATCGCTGTGAAACGATTGTGAGGGACATAGCAACATTGAAATTACTATATTAGGTGATAATGACACCTACTGAGATTTACTTGATATGATTGATTTGGCAGCTTTGCTGGTGTAATGATGCAAATATTTCCTTCATGTACAGAGATGCTGAGTTTGATTTGTTCTTCTTGTTCACTTTTGGCAGAGTGGTTGTAGATAATATAATATAATAGCGATAATCCTTTCTGGTCATATGGCCAAAGGACTCATTAACTCACAGTGGGACAAGCAATGAGAGTCTCTGTTTAATATTAAGCTCCCTGAGTAGGGAGAGTTAGATTTATATCACAGCAAAATTTAAGTATCCTATTCTCTATTCAAGAAGCTCAAAATACACTTTGAATTGTCAGTAGTCTATCTGTTGGTAACAAATCTACCATCAGTTCTGAAAGTTGATTCTGCTGAAGAAACTGGCATGAAACTCAGCGGTTACTCGTTCAAAGGTTGTTTTGTATACAACATGTAAATATGCCTTTTGAAAAAGTATGTTTCGACATATTTATTAAAATTATGTGGTGGGGAATCCAAAAATAATTGCAGTTTTTTATGTATGGATAACACAGCCTGATTTTGATCAGCATTTCGATCAATTTGTTAAATGTACAAAAGTAGTTATAGTGATGTAACTACAATAGTTAGCAATATGGTTGTGCGAAGTATTTTGCAGATATTGATTGTAGATATTCTATAATATTGACGAAAATTTTTTTGTCCTATCATTAAGGCTCTTTACAGCGTATGTGATAAAAGACATTTTATGGCAAATTTGTTTACACCTTCGTTTGGTTTTAATGGGAATTTCTAAAGATTTCTATAGTAATCTAGTACTAAATATAGCCTATGTTACACAGTGATCATGTAGCTTTCTAATGAAGTTACATGCAAAAATACAAATCTTTCCTCTTTATAATATTAGTGTAGATATATGCATATTTGTCAATCGCTGAAAATTATGTCAAACGTTAGAAGGTTACATTATAAAAGTTTATATTGTCACAAGTGCTATGGAGATTGCATAAGAAAAGTCACTATGGCAGTTAAGTTTTTTCAAAATATCTGATGTTTTATTTAAATTTGTTGGGACAAAAGAAGTTAACACATTTAAGTTTCTTGGAATAATGTATGACAAAACTGTAACTGGAAGGCCCATATTAAATACATTAGTAAAAAATTAGGAAAATTTGTATATGCACTAAGGAGACTAGCTCTGACTGTATCCTTAAATGCTGCTCTCAGTGCTCATCACAGTTATGTATCATCTGTATTGTCTTATGGTTAAATATTGTGGGGAAACTCAGCTGAAATTACGAAGGCATTCAGACTATAAAAGAAATACATTAGGGCTATCTGCAATGTGGGACCATTTGAGACCTGTAAACCACTTTTTTTTTGCTATACCGTCTTGCTGTACAACATTCTTGCAAATAAATGATTATATGTTAATTTTTTCTTTCACATGATTTAGCACAAGACAAAAATAATGAAAGAGTTTTTACTAACATTACTGAGAACTTTTGTATCATTGAATAAATTATTGAAATATGTATATCAAATTCAATGGACAATACTTTTTTGCATATCTTTTATATTCATTTAACAAAATATATTATTGGAAGATCTGTGATTATTGAAGTATAGTCTTTGACAATAGAATCTTAATGTCCAAACAAGTGAGCTGAAGTGGCGATGAGCATGGCGCATAGCTAGGCGAACCGATGGTTGTGATCCCCAGGTACAGGAGTGGCGACTACATACTGGTAAACGGTAGACCCCTCACCAGGTGGACAGATGACCTGAAATGGGTCGCCGAAAGCCGATGGTTACAAACCGCACAAGACGTTGTATTATGGAAGTCCTTGGAGGAGACCTATGTCCAGCAGTGGACGTCCATCGGTTGAGATGATGATGATGAATGTCAAAACTTATAATATAAATTAATTATGCTCCAATTTCGACCAATAGTGTGGGAAAATACACACTAAAGTAGTCGTAAATAATATACGGATTGAGTCTTCTGTTTTATACACATAGATGAATCCCTATCTGCCTAAGTTAGGTGATAATTTGGGACCAGTAGTGGGCATGGCCACTATGGCGGCGATCCGTCCTCACCTGGAACAATGGCTTTCCAGGGAGCACGGGACGCTTTCCTACAGATTGGTGCAAGTTCTGACCGGACACGGCTGCTTCGGAAAGTTCCTGCACCAAATTGGTCGGGAGGAGTCGCCCGCTTGTTATCAGTGTGGCGCAGCTATAGATTCAGCGCATCACCGTCACCTCCTGGTGGCGTTGATCAGCGGCAACCTCTCGTTGGAGAGCATTGGAGGCGCGATGCTCTCCAGTGAGAGGTGGTGTGGCCGTCTTGTGCGAGATGGTAGTCTTGCTGAATGACGCCCACTAGAGAGAGTTGGAGAATGTATTGGATGTTTTCCCTCACCGCCGGAGGAGGCGGAATATAAGGCGGCGCATGTTTGCGCATCTCTTCCCGCCTCCGTGAATCTTCCGTCGGACTGGCCCGGGACACCAGGGCAGAATGCGATGAACACCCGGTGTCTCACTAATGCATGAAGAGGTCTCCGCTGGGTTGTAGTGGGTATTGAGAGACCTTCAATCGCCGAGTCCCACACTCCTGACTGGTCATCGGTCAGGGTTAGTGCGTAAATTGCATTTCCTAGCGACAAAAAATAGTAAATTTGGGAAAGACTTTCCTAGTCTCATTCATTATTTTTTAAAATACGTTGTAGAGTTTACTTTGGGAAGGGAAACTTAAAAAAATATGCTATAGGATGATACAGTCACGTTTTCCAAAAGATCGGCTGTGATGCTATTGACAATGTTCAATAAAATTTTACGACTTATTAACCATAATCAGACAGTTTCGTACAAAGACCAGTCTTCTCGATTCGTAGTATCTGAATGCATCGTGACTTATGAGAAAGGAAACTGGCATGCAGCTGTTGAAAATGAAGTCATGCCGGCAATTGTCAATTCATACAATAAACAGTGTTTTATGAACCGCAACGTAGACTTGAGATTATGAATGACATATTCATTATTGATTGAGTCTTTTATGGACGATTACCGTCGCCTTAGGATCAGATAACCACATTAGTGAATCGTGCGAGATTTTAAGTAGCAAAAGTCAACATACAATTGCATCTTCGTTATCTTAAAACAGACTTAATTGCGAATTTAATCATTGTTGTACTTTCGTCGTAACTGGTAGCCAATTTATCTCGTGATCCTGAGTATCGTCTCTTTTCCTTACCGCAGACAGGTTCAGATCGACTAGTTTTCTTTCTAGTTGCCTTTAATAGTAATCTCTCCTATAATTCGTCGTCGTCGTCGTCGTCGCTTCAACCGATGGACGTCCACTGCTGGACATAGGTCTCACGAAATGATGCCCACAAGACCCGATCTTGTGCCGCCTGGCTCCAGCGGCTACCGGCGATCCTCCTTATATCGTCGATCCTCCTATAATTACGTAGAGATAATGAATGAATGAAAGGAGACTGACAAAAAGGATTTATCAGTCAAGAGTGAATGGTAAAATTGGAAGGACAAGACCAAGGCGAACGTTCTTGGACCAAATCCAGGACATTTTAAATAAGGGCTAGGTCAAGAGTACTCTAAACCTACAAACTTGTGTGAAAGGTTTAATGAGAATGAAAGAAGCGAAGTAGATACGCAAGAATCGTGGCAAGTGGAAGGACATGGTCTCTTCCTATCCCTATGGGAATAAGGCTGATGCTATGTATGTACATTAGAAAGACTGCTTCTAGGCCATTCTTATTAAGAAATCTATCAAACACAATCCGGGAAAGATTGAAGGAGACAAACATGAAACTATCTACACATATAAAGAAAAAAGATGTATCTAGGTGTTCCCAAGTCCTGTAAATCATCTAGTTGCAATTAAAAGTATTGCTAGTCTATTACATCAGACTGCTATTGATAAAGTGTTTCTTTTTTCATTACTGGCGCGATTTACACACTCTTAAACACCTGCCTCTTTAGTTAAGATATTAGCTTCCTTCTCCTTCTTGTACTGTCTAGTTTTGTATATCTATGGAAGAAGGTATAAAAAAAGGGCGGGTGGCTTTGAGTTTTGAATAACAATGGGAATCTGAAGCATTTCGGCACGTGGCGCAGTTGGTAAGGTTCTTACGTTTAACTCAATGCATTTTGTGCCATAAGTATTATATATTTGTAACAATGAACGTTATAAATAATGCAACGTAAATGATATTGTTAAGCATCGTTCGTTTTTGTATAGTTTATTTTGTTTCAACTTAGTCTTTATTGATATTTATAACTTTGTATATAGAATGTTTGTTAGCTATAGCGTATATACATATTTGTTATTTCTAAGAATAAAGTTGTTTGTGTAATTAATGTAACCCCTGTGATTGGTGAGAAATAAAACGCCAATCATAGGAGCCATATTTTATCCAATAAATTAACAACCACCGTCGTTTGCTTGTCACAATAGTGCACGTTTGTCAGTCGTAAAAATCGTACATTAGATAGCTAATTTCGGTGAACAATATTCCTGCTGAAACAACAGTTCGTAATCAAATACTTGTCTGGTGACAAGTAGACGGCGGAGCGTTGGAGTGAAGAATCTGGTGGCATTTTCATTTATCCTGAACCGGCATGTCTTCGCAAGAGTGAGCTTACTAAGGGGCTCACACAAACAATATTATAAACTCAGGTTTTGGTATCACAATGAGCTGATTTGGCATTCATTCATTCAGTTGAAAGTTTTTATTTTCAATAAAGTTTACGTATACTCCTAAGAATGAACGTTAATTAGGCACAGTAGTTAACGTCCGGTCATTATGCAACTCGCTATTTACGTGTTGCCCTTCGTGTGTCGCGTGGAAGGTCACGGAAGCAAGATATTAGATCTTTGAAAAGGGTTTATTGAAATATATTTCTATTTTGACGACATATTGTCCCTTGCCAATCCCCTTTTCAATTGTTAATACCATGTGGTCTGAATCAAAGGATTGCTGGATATACGATGATGATTATAGCATCTCATGGTCCATTGCACGTTCTCGGTGACATTTGTTCTTTTATAAAGTTCTATTCTGGATTTCGTGTAATGTTTATAGTTAATAACCACATGATCACCTGAAGATTCGTAGTCCTTTCTCCTTTTCGCATTCCTCGTTATTTGTGACTGTTCCACTGCTGTATTATATGTCTTTCCACGGTCATCATGTCCCCTAGGATCAAACTTTTGGATTCCTTTAAAGATCCTCTTTGAAGTTATTTGCAAATACTTACATCATCACAAATAGATTTATTAGAACAAAGACTTCTATAAGGTTAAATTTAAACTGAATAGATCCTATCCTTATGAATAGAATCGCTGATGCATAACCTATGTGAGACTTTGTCATAAAGTAATTGGGTGTTTATTAAAACAGCCACTTTCGACTGTATTTCAGCGAATAATTCTTCTGAAAGATTAAGGAAAGATATATTTAGAATCGAAGCCCCAAACTGACAAAGATGCTGAGCAATGTATCAACATGAGGATATTTAGAATAGGGTGGAATGTAGATGTAAACACAACTGAGGGTGGTCGGGAAAAAGAACATACATGATAATATACATTTACATTAGAATATATGGAACTGGTAAATCCTAATGCTCATCGTAATCCATAAGATTACCCAGATAGCTAAGATTCATTTTGGATCCTGGGTTCTTCTCAACTTTAGTTGAGGGTTGCGGGCATCGAGGCAGTGCCTCCTTACCCGGGCATCTTCCGCAGACATCAATTTGATGCTTGGTATTTTGTTTTGTCCGCAATCATACGGGCTGGTTCCCGTTGGCTACGCTAGCGGGTCTATCCAGGTCAATTAATTCAATGGTCAAGACCGGGTATTGCCAGTGATATTGCGTCGTTTTCGCCGTCATCATCGCCTACATCAGGAGGCGGTGACGGCAGAAGCTCACGAGGTAGGAGACGCCCAGTGTTTCCTGTTCTTGGGTACAGGCTGGCAATGCCGTGGAGGTGTATGTGTGGGGAGTTGTCCGCGTGGCGGAACATACTCCTCGCCAATTTTCGGACGAACACCTTCACGGTGGGCGTCCTGGTGTCATTTTGGATGACACTATCACTCCACACCAGGTAAATTACGAGTTGAACGTAAACTTTTTAAATTCAATGTCGTGCCAAATCTGTGCTTTAGAGAAAAATTAAGAATAAACAAGCGGCACAATTCATAATATGGCTAATTTTAAACCCTGAGTCACGCCATACTGACCGCTCGGTTACAGCAGTCTCCACGCAACGTTGGCGCCTAAATTTAAAACTGTGCTCGTAAACTTATTTCGTAATCTATTGCAGGTTTTTTTCAACTGTCCTAAATTTGATAATCAATTAAAAAAATATATTAAAACTTCAGTGTCGTTGTGTCGCAGATAAATAAAAAAAAGACAGTTGATATTAAGTCTAAAACTTGAAGAAACAAGATTAATCGAGGTCAAAGGTCAGGTTTTACGCGAATTTCTAACGAAACGATAAGTTTTATTGTAAAATTACAACATACATAAATTGCAGATCATTAAATTGTCTTTAAAAATGTAGTAATACTTTTTATTGTAAGAGCCACCGTTTCCGATAAATAACTTTTGAACAGAATGCAAATATTTCCTATCCAGTAAGGTTTGCAGCAGCACATTGTGGTGCCACTGCTGATTTTCTCATTCATAGGAGATATGGTTTTTGAGCATATACCTGCTGCACGCTAACACAAGTGCACTCTCTATTCCTTCACTCTCATAGTTCGATGGGATGGTAAATGGACACTCGCGAACTTCCCAACTTCGGGCAAGTACTGAGATTTTTGAATTCATCCGACCTGGGACTGAAACTCAGGGAAACGATGAGCCTTAGGATTTACTAGTTCTCTATATTCTATCGTATATGTATATTAACATGTATGTTCCTTTTCCCAACCAACCAGTTGTGATTACATTTACATTCTATCCTATTCTGAATATCCTCTAGCACAGCATCTTTGTCAATGGGTTGCTATGTGGTTAATCTGACTGGATTTTGCGTCTAGCTGTAATGGTATCTGGTTAGACCGCCGTTTGGGGCTTCTATTCTATATATATCTTTCCTTTAATCTTCTTTTTCAGAAGCATCAGTCTCTTAAATACCATCCCATCAGTATCTCTGCTGTGTACCACACATCATCTTTGTCAATGGGTTGATATGTGGTCAATCTGATTGGATTTTGCGTCCGCCTGTAATGCTTCCTGTTTAGACCGCCGTTTGGACCTTGTATTCGATATATATCTTTCCTTTAATCTTCTTTTTAAGAAGCATCAGTCTCTAAAATACCACCCCATCAGTATCTCTTTTGTGTACCACACAGCATCTTTGTCAATGGGTTGATATGTGGTTAATCTGACTGGATTTTGCGTCCACATGTAATGCCACCTGTTTAGACCGTCGTTTGGGGCTTTTTTATGGTATGATAAGACGCTCATAGACATCTGCAGCGCCAGCGGAACTGCGTATGCGTTGTCAATCCAAAAGGAGTTTAATTGCATGTTGTACACCGTTTGCTAGTGCGCTGTAAAAAGGATCGACCAGCTCACTGTTAAGCCTATGAAGCAGTTCTCCTGCAGTGCTGTAGAGCAAATATCGTGATATCTCCGTGCTCTATTTTCGTTATTGGCTCACAGCGATGCAGTTCTATTCCTGGCCACGTCCTCCGCTCAGTAAGGCAATTCAGTTAATTGGCCCCATTCAATATCCAACGTTTGAACGCTGAATTGCACTTTCTATTTGCCTTTCGTTATAAGGAAGTAGCTATGTCCAGCTCAGGCTGATATGAACAATTACAGAGAGAGATGAAAATGCTTCATTTTCTTTAAAAAAAGATGAAAGCTTATTTTATTACTTCTTTTGCGGAAATTTAGGGACAAATCAAATCTTTATGACTGCCTCATTGGTCTAGTGGTTAGCATATTCGACTACAGACATGAGGTCCTGGGTTTGAGTCCCGGGTCGGGCCAATTCAAAAATCGATATTGAGTTTTCTATTAAGATTTTCTCAATATTTGCTCGAAGTTGGGAAGTTGGTGGTGTGCTTCAACCCCGTGCCTCGGAGAGCACGTTAAGCCGTCGGTCCTGCGCCTGATCTCTCCGGTCGTGTCGGATTCCCGTCACATCGGACTAGAGTGAAGGAATAGAGAGTACACTTGTGTACTATGACTGTCTATCCGCAGTGGAGCAGCGTGGTGGGTCTATGCTCTAAAACTCCTCGGAGTGAGGAGGCCTGTGCCCAGCAGTGGGACGTTAATGGGCTGCTACTTACTTACTTTTAACTAATCTTTATTCCAACAATACTTCTCTGGCACAACTAAAAATCAAAAGGTATTAGATTTTCTTCCCTCTGTCACTTTACAAACGTATTCAGCGATGTTTAAATGAATCATTTTTTGCCATGATAATCATGTTTTTTTTTAAACTGTCTAAATTTTTGTGCACGTACTTAAAACCCATGATTTAAGCCAGGGGTCAGGGAAAGTTTTGTCAAAATTAATTCCTTCCTCCGATTCTCCGATATTGTAACGATAACTATCATTCAGTGTGATATTAAAGGTAATTGAAGATAGGAAACCAATTTCCACGGACGTTTGAGTGGAATCCATAATGGATGCAATTCTTTTGAACCGAGTCCAAAAAAAAGGAGGAGGTTATTAATTCGTCTGTATTTGTTACCTCATATGTCCCGACTGGTTGGACCGATCTTGATGATTTTTTTTTAAATGAAAGGCGGTGCTCGACATGGGGTCCCGTTTTTTTTAATCCAGTTCTGATGATGGCATCCATGAGAAAACCGGATAAGTCATAAATTTTCGTAAGCATTTGCGCGACAAATGGATGAATAACTCAAGATCACGCCAAGCGATTTCGATGATTATTTTTTTATTGGAAAGGATATACTTCAAGGGTCGTTTTGTGATAGTTTGGTTAGGTTCTGATGATGGCATCCATGACAAAGTGACGGAACTCTTCAATTCTTAGGAGCAAATGATCGATACTCGACAGAATCTTCTATAGGATATCCGGATATTTGAGTTGCCTACCGTAACTTCGGTATGGTCAAGTGCTAGTCGTAGTTAAATATGAAGATCAATGGATCTCCTCAACGGCTTACAGTAAGGATGCGGTTTATGGCAGAAAATATAAGTGTCTGTAATCAAATAGCAATGAGCTTACGTTTGTTGCTGCATTGCAACACGTTAACTTCAGATTCACTGAAAATAAAAAAATAAATAAAAATTTGAGCATATGAATATATTTGTGAGTCTGTTTTGAAGGCGTCTATTTTTTTGTTAAAATGTTTATTTTCAATTCATATGGGAGAAATTACTGTGTTAACAAGGTACTTCCTGCACCTAGTCATGGACACACTAACAATATAATTAGGATTCAAGGCCATTTAAACTTGGCATTCAAATGAAAAAAATTGTCTTTTTCCTTCTCTGTCTTTTAATAATACAATGGTGGGAGCCCTACCTTGAGAACCATTGCCAGAGGGGTGCCAACTGATGCTGGAAGAGGTCCGGAAGATTAGGGCTATAGCAGACAGAGCACAGATCTAAAGGTGGCGTAAGGACTTTTTGGTCTCCAACGGCGGGTTTGTAAAATTGGTTAGGCTAGTGCAGGTGCTGACTGGACATGGTTGCTTCGACAAGGACTTGCTTCGCAACGGCATATTTTGACGTCTTTGGTCGAAGGGGGAAAGGAAGTGGTTGTGGCCTTCTGCGAGACTATTATTTCGCTGAAGGAGGCAAATGAGACGCAGAGAGAGGATACCATGCATGCTCCTTTCTGACACGTGGTTTGAAGACAGGATGTGTTCTTCTCCTGCTCCTTACCTAATTTTGCGTGTCCTCCAGTGTTTCAAAGTAGATTATTTCATCGATCCTCTGGTCATCCAGTAGAGGATAAGGATCCCGTTGAGGTTTCAAAAAAAATTGTAATACCATTGCAATCGGAAGCAATGAAGTGCATAAGTTTTATTCATATTTATCGTTACTAATCATTTATTAACGATCTACTGAATGAAAATTCTTCCACTAGCTAAAGTAAGTCTTTGTAGTAATTGCAATAAGCGAATTTAATCCGAAAGAACTTGACAACTTCTTATCATTTCTTCATACTTTTCTCATGCCCTATAAATGAAAGTTCTTCCAGAGTTGACATATGATTTTCAAGGTCCCATACGTTCACCTTTAGCACAAGTGTGGTATGACAACCGGAGTGCTCGCCATATGGCGGCCACCCACTCTCGCGTGGACTCGTAAACTCGGCGCCTTTGTTTCGTCACGTACTGTGACACTTGTTGTGTAATCACCGCGGGACGTGAGAACCATGCCATTGATTCAAATTTAAGCTCCTAGTATTACGATAGCGTCTATGTTTAAAGGGCAAGGATCAATTGTTTATTACTGTGCCACCTTCAGTCTTGGCCATTTACCACGCTAATTCCACCCGGCGCGTACACACTGCCGTGACGAGTGGGAGAGAGAAGCGCGGGTGCTGAGGTAGGTACGAGGGTTAACCAATCAGAATTAGTCACTCCAGGCGACTAGGCATTAGTCTCCTCCGCAACAACATCATAATTATTTCGTTATACTTCATTGCTAAAGATCATGCCAGCTCTGATATTCCTTAGTGGCTGCATAGACAGGCTGTTTCCATCTTTATCCTCTTAATTTGGTAGGACCAACGGGTAAGTTAGAGACCCCTTAGTCTTTTTCTTGTACCCCTTCTACCACAACCAGTTTCTCCCAGTTATCTGGCTGTCTTCGGGCGTTACAACCCATACAGTGGAATACTCGTAGCAGGATCCACTATATGATATAATGCAGTGAAAATATAATCGACGCAGGCGATATCGTGATATTTATAAATATTAAGCTGGATAAATAAGGGCAGAATGCTATTAGCCGAGGGTCGACCACACCTACAGCCCCACCTTAGATGGTGAGCAGGGATTTACAGTGCGGCAAATAAAGAACCCGTGTTACGTAATCATTGCTGCATTGCGGGTTACAGTTTTGTGGGAGCTTTATCTATATTTTAGTTATTAAATGGTTAAACAACCTTCTATAGGTGACACTCAATAAATACTAAACCCATTGAAACATTTTTACATAGTATAAAGTCTGTCTGTTCGCTTAGACTTTAAAGTATGCAATGGATTTTGATGTAGTTTTCAGCATTATATAGAGTGATTCAATACGAAGATTTATATGTACAATAAATATATGTTACAGTGCAGAAAAGATGAAAACTTCAATGATCTGTAATGTGATATCGTAACAAACATTGTTATGAGCTTAAATAGCAAACGCTGGCAAAACCTTACAAGATAGATCAAATTAATGATCTAGGGAAAGTGTTCTTCGTATTGTTATATTTGGAGTCGGTGTCAGCCAAGGAAGATGTTCTCCGGGTGTTCACTTGGCAGCTTTCTATAGCTATATATGTAGGTACCTTGGCTGACACCGACTCCGAATATAACAATGCGAAGAACACTATAAAATAATACGCAATTATTTCTTACTTTTTAGAGCATATTAATGTATTGGTAAGTTTGTTTTGAAGGCGGTTCTTTTTTTGTTAAAATTTATATTTATTTTTTGATTAACAAATTTATCTCAAAATCTGTACACCTAAAACGCGTTTCTCATATGAGGTAACACCGTTAAAATGAAACAACTTTACAAAGTTAAATTTACATTATTATCGCCACACCCGGGAACAAACCCGAAACCCTTATACCACCGCTTCACACATAATTCACCTTTCAAATATTGCAATGCAGTAACAAACGTAAGGTCATTGCCATTTGATTGCAGACAGTTATAGATTTTGCCAAAAATCACACTCTTACTGTAAGCCGTTGAGGAGTTCCATTGATCTTCATATTTAACTACAACTTGCACTTGACCATACCGAAGTTACGGTAGGCGACTCAAANAATTGTATGTATTGAAAAGATCCATAAATAAATAGAAATTTTAACAAACAAGAACCGCCTTCAAAACAAACTTACAAATACATTAATATGCTCTAAAAAGTAAGAAATAATTGCGTATCCTTTTGTAGTGTTCTTCGTATTGTTATATTCGGAGTCGGTGTCAGCTAAGGTAGGAGTTCCCCGCGAGTCCACTTGGCAGCTCCCACCTATATCTAGGTACCTCGGCTGACACCGACTCCAAATATAACAACACGAAGAACATACGAAGAATTTTTGTAAAAATTTATATTTATTTATTGATTTTTAGTGAGTCTGAAGTAAAATAATATATTTGTCTTAATATGTGTACACCTAAAAGCGTGTTGCTCATATGAGATAACACCGTTTAAATAAAACAACTTACAAAGTTAAATTTACATTAATATCGCCACACTCGGGATCGAACCCGAAACCCTTATACGGCCGCTTCGCACATAATTCACCTTTCAAATATTGCAGTGCAGCAACAAACGTAAGGTCATTGGCATTTGATTACAGACAGTTATATATTTTGCCAAAAATCACACTCTTACTGTAAGCCGTTGAGGAGATCCATTGATCTTCATATTTAACTAGGACGAGCACTTGACCAAACCGAAGTTACGGGAGGCGACTCAAATATCTGGATAGCTTATAGAAGATTCTGCAGAGTATCGTTGATTTGCTCCTAAGACTTAAAGAATTCCGTCACTTTATCATGGATTCCATCATCAGAACCTTACCAAACTATCACAAAACAACCCTTGAAGTATATCTTTCTAATAAAAAACAATCATCGAAATCGGTTAGCGTAATCTTGTGTTATTCGTCCATATGTCGCGCACATGCTTACGCAAATTTAAGACTTATCCGGTTTTCTCATGGATGCCATCATCAGAACTGGTTTAAAAAAATGGGACCCTGTGACGAGCACTACCTTTCATTAAAAAAAAAGGATCATGAAGATCGGTCCAACCAGTCGGGGAAGGTGGATTGACTGGAGCACATGGCACGCCACCAAGCAAGCTCTCTTTGCTGGGCAACGGACCCCACTTCCGCTACCCAAAGGTAACGAGGGAGACGGCGATCGTGGGCCTCTCGCCTCCTTCTCGGCCTTCTCCTGCGAACGGTCGAAGTGGTCACGTTCGCCTCTCTCAACCGTTTCGCCATCTCCTTCCGCGTCATGACATCCCCGCAGAAGGAGAGAGCGCACTATGCTCTGTCGTTGCTCACCATCATTCTAATGGCGGTGGGGAGCGAAAAAAGGATAACCCATGGTAACCATTTTATCTTTTACATATTACAAAACGTGTTAATTACAATACTGTTTAATACGATATAGTATCACTTATCAAATCAAATCAAAATATCTTTATTCAAGTAGGCATATTACAGCACTTTTGAATCGTCAAATATTTTTTTCTTTTCTTTTCCACACTCTAATTCTAATGTACGTCTGATGATGATACTCCANATTAATGGGATCCATTATTTAATTTCTTATTCTGTGGGCGTTCGTGGGTAATGTTGGTGCAATCAAACACTTTGTTAATTAACTCGGATTATAATGTTCAATCACTTAATGTTCCCGATATCAATTTACATAAACTCATTAACAGTAATAGCTAGGAACGCTAGTTTCAATAGTCGACCATTCCGGCCGACCCCCGCTCGAGAACTGCCGAGAGACGGGCCGGACTGCCACTTATTAACTCTGCCCCCACGCCGATACACAGATGGCACCAGCGATCCATAGACTCTTGCACTCCGACATATATATACTTAAATATGTTAGATACGTTGTATATTTCGTGTAGATCAAAACTGCCCTTGATAGTATTCTATTAAAATTGATAATTTAAGAGGCATTATCTATATAAGTGTAAGCAGACGAAGTTGCGTGGATCATCTAGTGTTATTATAAAGATATTTTGCCGAAATTCAAGTCAATGTTTGCATATTTGCATCAGAGAATCCGGTTTACGGAATTCCGACGTGAGAAGATAACACCTACGCTTGTTTTATCTTTGCTGATATTTATTTTCTCATCTGGTTTCCATTGTTTAGTAATAAGAGTAAAAATATAAACTCCCAATGTTATTAATACCCAGATTTTTAATTTTTCATCAATGAAACTAACTACAAGCCACTCTCCTTAACCTGGTTGTGCTTTTGTAGATCAGACTTTCTTAATAGCGATGTGTCTATTTGCATATCCTACTATCTCCCAGTCAACTGTTATCTCCACGGATGTTTACATTATAAGTGTATCTAAATGTGGCTCTGATATACCATAGGACCAAAAAGAATATAGTCTTTGACGTCGAATCATACTTATCTTCTTTTTCGTCCTTGACTCTGTATCGAATTGAAGCTTCACTACTAATGCAAACTGGTGGTGGAGTGTCTTTTATACTACAGATAACAACAGTTAAGTCGACTATCTTTAAAAGAGCAATCATTAAGTTTCTTGCCTGTTATCAACTTTCCGAACCGGTGGTTGATTTTTTACCAACGGACAGACTACTGACGATTCAAAAGTGCTTTTTGAGCCTACTTGAACTAAGAATTTAAATAATAAAAAACTATTTTCCCAATATCTCTTAAGCAATTCATTTAAATTATTTGGCATATGAGCTCCCCCCCCATTCGGTATACATGCTAGTTCAGTAGACTGAATAATAAATTACGACACTCATTTGCTGCTACTTTCATTTTCTTCTACAGTTTCTGTAGCTTCGGAATCCGAAATGAAATTGGCGCCTAAAGTATTGCTATACTTTAGCGGAGGCTGACAATCGTACAATAGTCAACGAGTAAGCTTCGTATCGGACTGAACTCTTTTGAAATTATGTATCTTTTAAATTGAAATATAAATAGGGTGAAGATCTAATTGTACTGAAATGACAAAAACTAAAGTTATTTTTAATTCTTAAGGTAACTTGATTTGATAAGGATTACCACTATACCCGTCTGTATAACTTTCCAGATAATACATTACACGTTAATTTTCTTAAAATATGTATATATATGCCACCACGGATTTTTTAGTAGATCTATAAAAGAGGAACCATCACACCATGCACTGTTTTGTTACATAGTTCCGAAATTTATCATTATGCCAACGGATTTGCACAAAACCTTGACTGATTCCATAAATTTTTCTCAAGAATCGCTCGATCTATCGGTGAAAATAGCAAGAAAATCCTTACTTTTTGAGTTTTTGTTTGTAAGCTGTAAAGCTTCCACAGTCAGCGTTACGTTATCTCTATATTTACACTTTACACCGAGTGGCATTGAGTGCGACCTACGAAGGTACTACAGGCACGTTCTCTCTTGTCTTTATTCAGTGATTACATCACGTGACGAAGGGCTTGAGAATAAAGGATGTCTATGTTTACACACTTAGTCCAAATAAGTTCTTTTAAACTTGATGTTGATACAGTGTTTACAAATATTTATTCAGCAATTTATGAAAGGTATCCCGATGAGCTATAATATGTAAGGAGTTCAGGGTTACTTCTGCTAAGACAACAGCTCTCGTAAACATAAGTTGATACAGTCTAAGATTGTTTTACGCTTTTACACATTCCGGGTTGGAAGTGTTAGACTCATTGTCATATCCGAATACCCAGCGAAACCCTCGACATTTTTGGGTTGAGGACCAAAAGCTCATCGATGCAGTCCAATCTGACAACCTGAATGTAAGCGTCTCAGTGTTGCTAGATGAGGGAAGGACATGCGCTGATTTTCGCATCCTGCTTCCCGACTCCTTAATTGGAGTAGGGGAATGTAGATAACCTGCCTCATCCTTTTCGATGCCACCTTCACGGACATAACAGATTCACGAAAGGAGCCACGCTGCTCCACAGCGGATTGGCAGGCATAGTATACAACAAGTGCACTCTCTATTCCTTCACTCTCATAATCCGATGTGACGGGAATCCGACACGACCGGAGAGAGATCAGGCGCAGTTAACACCCTACCAGGTGTTAACTATCTATGGTTGCATCGTACTATCATCCCAGAAAATGTTAGACATATTAAAAAAAGGCAACCCAGGACCTTGGCTAATGAAATAAGTACTCGCGTTATAACAGTGACATCATCTAATAAAACTAGTGAATTATTAAAGATTAAACACCTTACGCTTTTATGGATACGACAAAAACCCACAGCATGACAGTTTAGGGCTATGAACGTGAGCGGGCGCCGGCGATACCTTTTATGGTAAGAATAGCAAACTGTTACAGAAAATTACAATGAAATTCAAATCTTATTTCCTACGTGTTAAAGTACATTTTGAAATAACACATATCCTGTGATTGTTACTGTTATTTGCATCTTTTTGCCATTTTAAAATGTACTTTAAATCGCTGTGTGTAAGGTCTGAATTTAATTGTATACTTTTGCAATATATATTGCAATGTGTGTACACATTCCAAAGAGGTTGGCACATTCATTCATAAGTTTGTACTAGTAAGCTACGATGGCATACCATCACGTGTGTCGTAACTATTACTGTTTTAACGCAACTTCCTTGAGTAAAATCGGTGTCTACATCGCACTATTTCCTTAATAGGTTTATACGATAAACTATTAAGAAAGTTACTGTCGACGTGCATAACTTTACTTTTGCGAGCGTGACGCATCAGTGTTACTTAGTACCCTATAAATACACATCGACACGTACACCCTGGGCAGGAATCACTAAGTTTTTCTTTTATAAAAAGAAACGTGGGTGTCTTCTCTGTCATCGGTTGTGGAAATAGAGGAAACCTATATATGTCTGAAAATCCAGTGGTGGTTGTTCGACCTCTTGAAAACTGCTTCTACGAATGAGGATGCCAGTCTCCAGCAGTGGGACGTGCAAAATCGTCCAAAATGGTTTTTCAATTCAAAGATCACTTCTATATGACTCCATGTTTATCCATCACGCCTTATTCCCATAGGGGTAGGCAGTGACCACGTCCTTCCACTTGCCACTATCCTTGCATATCTTCTTTCATACTAGTTCGTCTGCTTAGAGTACCCTTGACCTGGCCCTTATTTAAAATGTCCTGGACTTTGGTCCAGGAACGTTCGTCTCTGTCTTCCCCTTCCAACTTTCCCATTCCCTCTTGACTCATAAATCTTTTTAGTCAGTCTACTTTCATTCTTTCTCTCTACGTGCCCAAAACCATATAAGCGTACCTTTCTCAATTTTATCACTACATCTTTTATACCACATGAGTCTGTAAAATGTTTAACGAAAACAAACGAATAACTTTGTGATTTCAACATAAAAGCATTTCACGTAAATGTCGAGCATTGTTTCAAAAGGCTTGTGGCATTTACTAGGGGAGGGGTGTCTCCCTGCGCTTGGGACCGTTACACTTAAAACACTATGAACAGCAAACAAAATAGTACCAGCAAAGTTTATATTTTTGCACATACATTTGACTACCTTATTGGTGTAATGAAACTACTCGTTTCGCTAGTAGAGGCCTCTGATTTGATTCCCTGCAAGGCATGGTCAGGTTTTATTACGCGGCAGACAGGATGGGTCAATAAAAGACTCTTTGGAGGGAATCTTTTATTGGCTATCAAATTTGGTTGCCGCCCAGCACTGGTGGTAGTAACTGCCTCATTGGTCTAGTGGTTAGAATGTTCGACTACAGACGTGAGGTCCTGGGTTCGAGTCCCGGGTCGGGCTAATTCAAAAATCAATATTGAGTTTTCTATTAAGATTTTCTCAATATTTGCCCGAAGTTAGGAAGTTGGTGTTGTGATCCACGCCCGTGCCTCGGAAAGCACGTTAAGCCGTCGGTCCTGCACCCGATCTCTCTCCGGTCGTGTTGGATTCTCGTCACATCGGACTATGAGAGTGCACTTGTGTACTATGCCTGCCAATTCGCAGTGTAGCAGCGTGGTGGGTCTATGCTCTAAAACCCTCGCTCCTCGGAGCGAGGAGGCCTGGCCTGACGTTAATGGGCTGCTACTTACTTTTACATTACTGGTGGTAGGTAAGAATGTGCCACTGGCCTGAATCCAGCACCCAGGTTCAGGGGTGCGAATGTAGCTGGTTCGCACTCTAGACACTCTCCTCTGGAACTTCCGAGCTGAGTGTCCGAATAAGTGGAGTCACTCAGCACGCGTGGTACTCCCTAGCACTGCCGTGAACCTGAAATGCCGGAGGACAGGCATTATAGCCATGTCCTGCTTCCTGCCAGTGACACGCCTAGCCCAGCGACTAGACACACTACAGCGGCAGAAAACAGGACAGATTAGACATAAGATAATAAAAGTGGAGATTCATCCCAGCGGGTTAAGCGTGGCGTTATGTCGCACAGGTCACAGATTAATTAAATCAAATCAAAAATATCTTTATTCAAGTAGGCATATTACAGCACTTTTGAATCGTCAAATTATATATTTTTTTCCACACTCTGATTCTAATATACATCTGATGATGGTACTCAAGATCGGCTTAAAATCTAAAGTTACGAGGGTTCCTTCGCGCCCTGATCCGAGAAGAACCCACAACAAACTCAGTCGGGTATTTTTTTTTTTACCATCATCATTACAATACCATATTAGGTTACTATATTTCAATTAAAATTAGAGCAATTCGTTCACTCCCAGGCGTTTCTATCGTCTAGGTAATCTTGCAACTTATAATACGATTTTTCTATCAACTTTCTTTTAACAAAGACTTTGAATTTATTAATTGACAT
>JACTOM010000167.1:1136194-1197416 GCA_015832385.1 Elymnias hypermnestra
GACTATTCGCAGAAACAGTGTAGCGCCTTACGAGTCCAATATAACAATGCCTTTAGAATGCTAATGGAGCTGCCCAGATGCTGCAGCGCTTCGGGAATGTTTGCCGATGCCCGTGTAGACTGTTTCTACACTACCATGCGGAAAAGGTGTACATCCCTGGCGCGGAGAGTACAGGCAAGCTCCAATGGCATTCTAAGGGTATTTAGGAACAGGTTCGATTGTCAGTACTTGAATCATTGTTACATGATTCACGGGCTGACAAATCGGGCCGGGATAGGTTAGGTTATAGTTTTAATATTTAACTTCTTTTTTATTTTGTTTAAAGCATTAACATTACTTTTTAAGACATGTAACCTACTAACACATTATGATCACCAATGGTCGAAATAAAGTTTTTATTATTATTATATTATTATAAACTATAATCACTCAGATAAAGATAAATGAAATAAAAATATTTGATGTTTTTAGACTTGTGGAAACATTTTACCCTATTGGCTAGTTACCAACCCAATAGTATCGTTGGTACGATGCTGTCTGGGCCTTTATTTATAAATTCCTATTAAGCATTCCCACTCTTGGATCTTCTTGATCAAATGTTTAATCTTTAATAAGCTACTTTTCATTCACACATTGTTTTATGCTTGTACTGGGGTTGATATTGTTTCTTCAAATACTTAATTAAGTAATATAACAGACTGAAAGCCCACGTAAAGGATGTAAGGTTTCTCGGAATGTAAAGAGTTGAATAAGTTCAAATTAGAGTCTTATTAAATATTGTTGGAGTTAATAAGTACAATGACAAGTAAAAATATCCCTTCAAAGTCATGCCTGTTACCAATTATCTATCAGTTCCACTTTAAACGCAGTAAATGACCCTCCGAAGTACATTATCGTGGGAGCAGTCTTTTTAAGGGATCCATACACTTGCAGTTCACCGTCTGCTCAGTTAAAAGCAATAGATCATCAACGCACAGTTTGGTTACAGTTTATCTCGAATACCTAAAGTATATCGGTTGGTGGCCTCGAGGCCCAATCTAAACTATAATAGCAATTTAATCATCGATGTCGATTTGCTGACTATCACCTACTAATATGCTCTACAGCCCCAAACATGTAAACAGTCTGTAATCTGTCGTCGGTAACTGGCAATTTGAAACTGTGATTGTTTTCCTTAATTGCAAGGCCAGGGTCCGCAGGCTGAGTGTTAATTTGGGCCCTTTAAACAGTGGGTTATGGACAGCTGCTTTATATGATCAAAGAATTTAGAGGGACTGTTATGGATGGATTAAAACTGAGTGAAAGAGTAAGAAATAGTGTGATAAGAGAACGTTGTGGTATAAAAGAAGATGTAGCGACTAAAATTGAGAAAGGTATGCTTAGATGGTTTGGGCATGTAGAGAGAATGAAGGAGACTGACAAAAAGGATTTATGAGTCAAGAGTGAATGCGAAAGTTCTTGGACCAAATTCAGGACATTTTACTTTAAACCGACGAACTTGTATGAAAGGTTTAATGAGAATGAAAGAAGCGAAGGAGATATGCAAGAATGATGGAAAGTGGAAGGACGTTGTCCCTGTCTACCCCTATGGGAATGAGGCGTGATGCTATGTATGTATATTAGCGTGAAGGGCCCTTTAATTGGTGGACAACACGTGGCTTCATACGTCTAGAGTTATCGTGAAAGATTTTTTTTTTCAAATTGGTAATGTGTAAGATTTATATAGACAGTGGGAAACATAAATTATGGACTATAGGCGGTTGGTTAGGTTATGGGGCCCTTTAGGCAGTAGGCCACATTATAGAAGAGAAACTGCAAGCAGTCTGTTAGTGTGTGGAGTCCTTTAGCAACAAGCTCACCCTCTGATAGCGAGGTCATCGACGCGGCCAAGACATTTACATAAAGTCACCTCCGAGTAATAAATGACTTTATTTATGTACAATTTACATGGCCGTGCGTAGGATTGTATACAATAATACATAATGATATTCATGAGATGCATTTAAGAAAAGAATTTGCATCTATTAATATAAAACAAAGTCGTGATAGTTACACTAGCGAACTGCATCAACTGCATTTTTATGATATCACGACAGTGACTGATAATATCTGTCGTATTTATGTAGAAATGAATTAATGGAGGTAGACGGACATTAGGCAGAAAGGTTGAAATGGTGGATAGTTAAGGATGCATTTGTCTGTCTACTTATGTTGCCCTTTGAAGTACTCAAGCTTTGAAGGAACTGATGGAAATGCATTACGCCGATGACTCATGCTCATTAGTATTGAGTCTTTGGTTACTTTGATGTCAATTACTTTTAGGAGGGGGAGAAGTCGCATTGCTTTAGACTCCGATTTTAATAAATATGCTGCAAAATATTTATGCTTTGTTGTTTTAAAAACCATCGGTCTATATTATTCCTTGACTAATGATAAAACAGTAGACATATCAATGCATTATTTAGAATAAAGTATATCCTTACAACTGTTGATTAAACTTGGACATTACATATGCAAAATAAAATGGTTTAATTCGCTGGACAGCTAGAAACTGGCTGGATCTATATCCAGCCAGTTTCTACAGCATGGTATAATAAATTAGAATTGCTCCTAGAATCTGCTGGTACTGTCATGTTTTCCTTCATTGAGAAGGGCAATGATCAATTTCAATTTGAAGTAATGATATATCGGATAAAATCTCTTGTAAGAGCTCACGTAGAAGTGACTTCAATCGTGTTCAAGATCGTGAGACACTTTTTGTTATATTTATCGATTATTTATTTCACGGTGTTGCTGCGTTAAATACCTGGTGAATCAATAGTCAGAAAATATATTGTCCAATTAATTCAGCTACTTCAGGTTATTAGAGTTTGGCAAATACTTCCACGAAAATATGCGTTTTTTTACGAGGCTGCCTAAAAACTAAAGGTTTCTTACCAGGTACACGAATAACTTTTAGACAGTAAAATATTACTTAATCTACTTTCTTATATTAATGATTTTTTATCTTTTCTATTTCAGGTATCACGTCTTGTGATCCTCCATGAAGAAGCCGAAGATGGCAATGCTATGCCAGATCTCGCACGACCGGTGCAGGCTGTTTCGTTGGCCGTCAATAACCTAGTCAAGGTATTGTGTAAGGAGATACTTCTATTGCACAGATTATCTTTGAAAAAGTTATTCTCAATATCCAAATCACAAACAGAAACCGTTCGTGCCCAAACAAATTTTATTGTCAATTAACAGGTGGGGCATGAAACTATAGAATCTTCAGACGATGTGGTGCTCCGTGCAGATATGCCAGGAGCGTTACGAAGAGTTGAAGGTGCTGCGACACTGCTGCAACAGGCCTCCGATATGTTAAGGGCTGACCCTTATTCTGGACCGGCAAGGTAAGATACTCAGTTGGCTTCTTAACATTTCAACTTAACGACCTGTAATAAGCATGTTATACCGATAATATTTTAAAATGTTTATGACTATCTCCCTAAATGTTTGTAGGAAGAAACTAATAGAGGGTTCCCGTGGAATACTTCAAGGTACATCAGCGTTACTTCTCTGTTTTGATGAGTCTGAAGTACGGAAGATTGTTAAGGAGTGCAAAAAGGTAACATGGAAAAAACGTCCTATCGTTATTATCTACTTGTAATTTGTAGAACGATCTCAAAGCTTTCAGACCTTATTGGGGGGGGGGGGGGGGGGGNATGAGAAAATCGTATGAGTCTTAAATTTGCATTAAGCATGTGTGCGACAAATGGACGAATAACTCAAGGTCTGTCTCACCGTCTGATTTCGGTGATTCGTTTTTTATTGGAAAGAATATAATCAAGGGTTGTTTGATGATAGTTTGGTTAGGTTTTGAGCATGGGATCCATGACAAAGTGACGGAACTCTTCAATTCTTTGGAGCATATTAAAGATACTCGACAGAATCTTTTATAGGCTATACGGATATTTGAGTCACCTACCGTAACGTAGTTATAGTCAAGTAATTGTTAAATATGATGATCAATGGAACTCTTGAACCGCTTACAGTAAGGGTCCGATNATGACATTTCATTTTTGATGAATATGATAAAATTACTTCGACAGTGAAATCAAATGAGTGTAACATACGAAAACAAATTATAAAATACATAGAAATAAATGATGCTCTGAACCGAGGTTCGAACCTGCGAGAATCAGTAGCTAAGACAAGCTGTGACTCACTGCGCTATCATTTGTTAGAACTAAAAATTCAAAATGCTGGCCTCATTCTAATTTTATTCATATCAATAGTTAAGTAATTGTCAAATATGATGACCAATGGAACTCCTGAACGGCTTACAGTAAGGACGCGGTTTGTGGCGGAATATCTAACTGCCTGTAATCAAATGGCAATGAGCTTATGTTCGATGTTGCATTTATTTGCAATTTTTTTTATTTCATTTTATTTAGGAGAACCCTAAAAAAGACTAAGATTTTGTTTGGAATATTTTGTGTTGAAGGCGATTCTTTTTTGTTAAAATCTAGTAAACCTTAATTGAATAAAACTGATGTGGTTTCCCTTATTCCTACAGGTGCTAGATTATCTAGGAGTTGCTGAGGTTATTGATACAATGGAAGATTTGGTCCAATTTCTACGAGACATATCTCCGGCTCTTTCTAAAGCTGCTAGAGAGGTGAGTCAAAGTCTGGAAATATTTTGAAATGCTTTTAAAATAATGGATAAAGTAAACTGGTGGGTGATTCATAGATTTCCTCCTTCTACTCCTGGATACTGTGTACCTTGTAACCAACAGCCCCAGGGACTTAGCAGATCGTCTGTCCAATTAATGATGATGATTATTATGAAGGCATTCGTGAATCTTCATATTTAAATCTATGAATATTTGTGTCTTTGTAATTGTAGGTTGCAGCCCGTGCTTCTGAATTGACACACCCTCCTCATGCGGAGACTCTTACCCGGTGCCTGGAGAGTGTAAAAAGGCTTGCCCCGGTGCTCATATGTGCTATGAAGATATACATACATATACTCTCTGAAGGTGATACAATCATATTAAGAAGATTAATATATAATGCAATAAATGAAATAAATGTAAAACCTTTACTTCAGGTGGGAAAGGTATCGAAGATGCTGCCGAGAACAGAAACTATCTAGCGCAGCGAATGGCGGACGAAATACACGAAATTATACGGTAATATTGTGTGTTTTCATTCGCGTATTTAAAGATTATTACTTTTGATTACAGTTTGTTCGCGTTCAGAATGCAGTGAGTCATCATTCTAACTCCACCCCCTAACCAATCCAATCTTTTCAAGCTATACAGTCAAGTTCACAGTGACCAGTTGAAGTAGGGGGCGGGGGCTACAATGATGTCTCATCATTCTTAACGCGAACAAACTGTAATTAAAAGTGAAAATCTTTAAATACATGAATGAAAACAGATAAAAAATATCAGACTGATAAAATCAAAGATACGTTATGATACAGCATAGTTTACCTTGAAATTATTACTGTAGTCTTTGTCTTTCTTTTGTTCTTTGCCTTCAACGCTATTATAAATTAATTGTTTATTTTTATTTTTTACTTTTTAGTAGAGACAGAAGTAGAATTTCGATATATTCCTAATCAAACTGAGGAAAAAAATCATCCAATATCAAATTACTTTAGGTGTGCTACAAGGTGCAACTATAGGACACGTTTTATTTCTATTTTATATCAAATCCTGTTCGACGTGATGTTATAATTGAATATTAAGAGGGAAATAAATGAAAGTAACGTTACTAATAGTGTGCTACAGCTGACATCGTATGTAGAGGACGGCGGGGAGAAGGACAACGTTGCAGTGCTGAAGGCTTTACAAAATATGATCCATAATAAGACTGGAGCAGCACATGAGTTCCTTAACGTAAGTATAATACATTCTAGGGGTTTGAAATCTTGATCCCTCATTTTGTATAGATTTTGGTATTGTAGGATCCCGATGCTCTTCGCAATACCGTAGGGGAGAGAGCTCTCCGTTCTGTCCTAACCTCAGGGCAACGCGCCGCTGAACATCTCGGACCTATACAGGCTGACACTCTAAGAAGGACTGTGAGGTGAATATTATATATGTATGTGTTATGTATGTGTGTATGTCGTTGAACTCAGTCTGTACTGGTTTTGATGATTCTGTTTATGTATGTGTTCAAGTTGATTAATAATATTTTAGATTGTTTTTAGTGGTACATCACCTCTTTCATTCCATAGACAATCGTTTACGTGAAATATTTTAGATTTTATTGTTTGTCCTTTAAGTACGTCTTTAAATCTATTTCCGACTACATACTACAATAGGACTATATTGTTTTACTGGATATTTCTCACTCTCTCAAATACAGTTTGGGTCTGATTGGAACAGCCGGAAGGTTTTTGGGTCTGATTGGTGCAGCTGGTAGGTTTTTGGGTCTGACTGACGCAGCCGGTTGGTTTTGGGGTCTGATGGACACAGACGGAAAGTGTTTGAGTATGATTAGATCCACCGGAAGGTTTTTGGGTCTAATTGGCGCAGCCAAAAAGAGTTTGGGTCTGATTGGCGCAGCCGGAAAGTTTGTGGGTCTGATTGGGGTAGCCAAAAGATTCAAACTGATAGTTACTTCCTCTGTGTAACGTTTTCAGATCCGGTGGGATCAACGCGGACTTGCTTTGTGACGAGAGACAGTACGGCCATGGAAGAGAGCCCAAGGTACAGCAACTAGTTTTGACTGATGAAATGGTTTATTTCAAAGGTTACAAATCGTCGAGTAACATGAATGAATTACTGCAATCAGGCATTGAACCTGGCTTCGGAGCTTCGCGGGCAGATCAATGAGGTGGACAGCGTGGTCAACGAGGGTGTTCGGGCTGCGGAGAAGCAGGGAGGCAAGACTATAGCGGCTAGGTATATTAACATTCTTCATCTAGACCTAAGTCTGCGTACTCTTAAAAGTGTGTGTTAAAATACGACAACATCCGCTTTGTCTCCATTTATTAAATCACTGATAATTTACACTGATACATTACAAATCTTTAAATTTATCTTCTTTTCTTTTCAATAATATGTATGTATTTACATATAAGTCCACCTCTTCAATAACTATATCTGTTGCTGTAAATTGCATTAAAATCTATTGAATAGTTTAAAAGATCTAAGTGGACAGACACCGGAAGCGACTTTTTATACTATGCAAAGATAAACCTCTAATTCATTGACATAACATCTCGGTAATCTGGTTGTTATGGTGCAGATTGGAGACTGCCCACAAGTGGCTTCTGCACCCTGCCGCTGATCCCTCCACCAGGATCGAGGGTCAGAAGGCCATTAACAGCATCGTCTCGCAGGGACAGAGGGTGAGTAGAGTCCCAAAATTTTACATGTTTTATGATTATATATTGGCGACTTTTTTCGCTATATCTTGTAGTTTAGGAACTGTGTTCGTATGTACAATATTTGTGTCAATTTACAGATAGCTGATAACCTCCAAGGTCGGGAGAAGGCCGAAGTGATGCAGCTGTGTTCAGAGGTCCAGAGGCTGGCAGACCAGCTGGCTGACCTTTGCATGAGCGGCCAGGGAGACACGGAAGAAGCCAGGGCTATCACTAGGTAACCTCCTTGTCTGAAACATATAAAAAGCATATTATAATGTTGAAGGTTATTTAAGCGATACAAATGTTTGGACTTGATTCCAGTTACAAATTTTATTTACGAGGGTTTTCCTTCAATGGAATTACCAGCTTTCTGAACCTACATGTATAAATAATGAAGCAGTAAATTAAATTCTGTGACTGTTAATAAAAACTTTTCATTTGCACAATCACAAGGTCACAATGACGTGACATATTTCAGAACTCTCCACTTTTCAACACGCTCTACCATTTTCGGAGGATTTTCACTCTTTTCAACACAGCTGTTCTCTTCTAAACAGTTCACTACTCTTCTCAATACCCTTTTCTTCTCAACACGCCTCTTCTCAATACCCCTTCTCTTCTCAACATTCATCTCCTATTCTCAACACTCCCATCCTTTTCGCAACATTTTCCTCTTGTAAACACGGCCCTTCTCTTGTCAGCAGTCCCCTTCTCTTTTTAACACACCCCCCTTCTCAACACGCTCCTCCTGTTCTCAATACACCTGTCTTCTTTTCAATATAGCCCTTCGGCTCAGTCACTCTAATGCATCCAACATGCAGCTTACCAAATATAAATACTTTTATTTGATCCCATTTTTTTGGGTAGGGAGCTGACTGACAAGCTGCACGAGCTGAAGCGCAGCATGGAGCGAGCAGTAGTCAACCGGGTGGTGGAAGACTTTATTGATGTAGCAGCTCCCTTGAGGCACTTCACTGACGCCGTCAACATGCCTGAAGGTAAGCTTTCCTTCATGTAGACAGGCTCTAACATAGTTTTTAAATACATAGATGTTAAACATTTTCTTATGTAACTACATCCCTTCTGTATATTAAATACACTAGTTGGCACACTTATCTTCATCTGCGTCACATAATACCATAAAAGACAAATATATCCTATCGTGCACTTTTTACAATGCATATTAATATTTATTAGAAAAATGTAAACCAACTTTTATAGATTAAAAACTACGACATCTCGTTACTCTATAACATGAAAGCGCCATTTTATAAAATTCAGTCAATAAGTGGCAGTCTGGCGCGTCTCTTGGTAGTTTTCGGGCGACCGCCCGCCGGTGCGGTCGACTTTTGACACCATCGCGTTCGTAGCTATTATTATTAATGAGTTTGTGTAAATGAATATCGTGACCATTAAGTGATTGAACATTATAATCTGAGTTAATTAGTAAAGTGTTTGATTGCAACAACATTACCCAACGAGCGCCTACGGTATGGAAATTATGGATGCCATTAATGACGATATCGGCGGAGAACCCCCTATGCTTTATGCTTCTCCATCTCTCTTATTCTCCGACAAATATATGTTTTTTATTTTTGTACTCAACTCAACTGTTACCCTAAAGATGACCATGACAGTACAATAGCGACTGAATTTTTATTGGTCCTGTTGCATATAAGACGGTCAGGCTCGTCTTTTCACTTGTGTTTTGATTTTTTTTTTGACGAATAATAAGATATGACGACTTAATGGGACGAATTAAAACGACGATTGTGTAGCGAGTTCGTTATCGTATTTTCTTTTCGAAATTTTGAAAACCGATTGACAGCTCAGTGTCAGTGACGTTTTCCTGAAATGTCGAGCGTTACGAGTATTAACGCGTAGATGGCGTTAACAGACCCTTATAGTCACGAAACGTCATTAATATGTTTTTTTTTTATTTTTGCAATAAATTTCTTATAAAATTCGACTAAAACCGTGTCCAATACTATAGCGACTGAATTCGCATTGATCCTAATATTCGATTTTAGGAACCAAATTTTAGATGACATTTATCCATGGAATATAGTTTCACGCCTTGTTCTCATAACCTCAATAGGTACACCAGGTCGTGAGGCCAACTTTCAGGAGAAGGCAGCAGCATTATCAGCCTTCAGCCAAAAGGCTGCAGCAGCAGCTGGTATGGTGGCAGCTGGTGTGAGGCACAACAAAAAGTTGGCCGACCAGCTTATACACAACGCACAGGAGGTAAGACCACTAACCAATGGTGATACTACCGTTTCGATAGAATTACAGGAAATTACTTTTTCCAGGTGGAAAAACTATCACCTCAACTAATCTGCGCCGGGAAAATACGTCTTCACTACCCTGACAGTAAAGTAAGTAAAATAAAACATCTTTTTCTGCAATTTTCAATCATTAGCTCTAGTCATTTTGTCATCATCTTTACCATGTACGACTGATGATGTTATCAAAGAACGATTCAAAATTCTAATGTTTAGATGCATCTGCTTTATTATATGAAATTTCATTTAGCATACCTAGGCCTTGTAGTCGCGTTAAAAACTTTTCACCATTTAAACCTCATGTATTCAAAAGTAACCTTGGCTGCTCAGCACCAGTAAATAGAATACTTATGCGATATAATAAAATATGTAAATCAATTGATATAGATATAAGTTGTGATAGTCTTGCATCCTTTAAAAGGAAAATTGTAATCTTGTTGTCTAGTACTAGATAATTTTTAAATGTTTGTTTGTTTACTGTCGTTTCTTTCTTCATTGCTTGTTTTTATTCCTCTTGGTTAGTATATATTTTTTGCATGCTGTGCCAACCAGTAAGTGAATTTGCAGTAATTACTTTATGTTCTTTATTAATTCTTTAAATTTTGCATATTATTACTGTAACCTGGTATTCTATTTAAAAAAATAAATAAAGTCGTAAAGTAAATTAAATAAATAAATACATAAATAAGATCGGGCCCATTGGAATTCATTAAGAGAGACCTTTGCCCAGCAGTGGACGTCCATTGGTTGAGACGACGACAACGAAATAAATAAAGTTCTCTTGTACTTTCTCTTCTATTTTTCTTATCAACTCCTATATAGGTGGCGGATGAACATTTCAATAATCTGAAGAACCAGTATTCGGATGCTGTTCTCCGCTGCAGGGACCTCTGCGACCAGGCCGTGGACCCCTTGGACTTTGTCAAGACTGCTGGTGAGCTTACAAAGCCATAAACACATACGCACGTACCCGTATATATAAGCATACGTAAAAGCACTCATTCCGATCAAATCGAACCTCGAATCTCTGCTTGCGCAGCCATTACTCTCATCAATGCGCCACCGAGGCTGTTAAAAACTTTAAGAGCTTCAGCTGCAGTTTACTAGATTACATGACCTAGAAATGTTTCTAAAATGTAAAAAATTCCCATATGTTTTGTTACAAGAGTTAGAGTTTCACAGGGTTCATATTAGGTCCAATTGTATTAACCATATATGTTAATAACCTTGCTTCACTTGCAAAGGACATTATGGGTAAAAAATCGATTTTTTAACAATTAAAAATTTCGATACTAAAATAAAAGAAGATTAGTGTAAGTAATTTAGTGAGGGTACCTGAACTGATATTGGATCGATAGTTAAATGCACAAGATTTGGCTTAAATTGCTTATTAATATTTGTTTTATTTTTAGGTGAATTGATGCAGAAGCACACATATTTGTGCGAGGACGCCATTCGTAATAACGATTCACAAAAAATGGTCGACAATACCTCGGCAATTGCGAGGTGTGTTTTTTTTTAAATATATTACCTTATGAGGAATATTTATTACTACCTTAACTTAGTTTTTAATATTTTTGAGAGAGAAATAGGGAATACCCTTTTTTGTACACCAGTATATGATAACTTAATTATAGGGTATAAAAAGGCGGCCTTATCACTAAGCTATGTTACTCCCAATCAAATGTAGATTTAGGGAAGGTTTGTTACTATTACATTGTTATTTTTCATATTTTTTCAATTATCTTTTAACTCAAATGAAGCTATAGCCTATATCTCAGAAATTGCTTATTTTAAGAGACTATTTTTATTTAAGCTTGTCTTTTAACATTGTCAGGAGTGTTTTAATCATGAAATCAAATTTCGTGATTGAAATTCTTAGTTGCTGCTTTTTTGCCTACAAACTGCCAAGTACTAGTTAAATTTCAATAACAGGATTTGTTCGTCCAACGTTTATTGTAATCATAATTTATGTAACGAATATAAAATGACATCGGTTTTCTTCTTTTTTTTACTAGTAATAGTGTCTTCATAAAATACAGGTTAGCTAACCGGGTGTTGCTGGTTGGTGGTGCGGAGAGAGAGAACACTGAAGACGGAGAGTTTGCAGCAGCTATTGCGTCTGCTCAACAGCGATTGCAAGCTGCTATTGCACCAGCAGTACGCGCGGCGAAGAGAGTAGCTCTATCAGACCGTGCTGCCGTCCCTGTCTGGCGCTCTGCTAACGCTGAGGTAAGACAAGGATAGATATGTCGGAGTGCAAGAGTCTGTGGATCGCTGGCACCATCTGTGTATCGGTGTGGGGGCAGAGTCAATAAGCGGCAGTCCGGCCCGTCTATCTGCAGTTCTCGAGTGGCGGTCGGCCGAAGTGGTCGACTATTGAAACTGTCACGTTCCTAGCTATTATTGTTAATGAGTTTAAATTGATATCGGGAACATTAAGTGACTGAACATTATAATCCGAGTTAATTAACAAGGTGTTTGATTGCACCAACATTACCCACGAACGCCCACAGTATAAGAAATTAAATAATGGATCCCATTAATGACGATGTCGGAGGAGAACCCTACGCCCCTGTGCTTTATGGTTCTCCGTTCTCTCATATTCTCCGACAGATATATCTTCAGCCATGACAAAATCACGTGAAGTCATGCTACCTTTTTAAAGCTGGAGGTGTAACAAAGGCGGTTGCTTTATCGAAAATACTTTTGGTGTTGGTAAAACTCTTTCTCACTTTAAACTAAATTATAATTGTACAAGAAGAGTTGGTACACGCTAACATATGCTGCAATATCAGTGCTAATGAAACATGCACCAGTATCGTTAACGCTAAGAAGGGAAGAAGAAGAAGTAATACTGTTTAATTTCTCACCATAGCCCTTTAGCATAGCTGTGAAATGAAACGAAAAAGCGACAGTAAAATGAGACAGTCACATAAATTGAAAAACATTTACGTGGGATCTTATGCAGCGCTTTTATTTCAATGGTTTCTATAGCTAAGGGGTTCCCTAAGTACATTTAGGGCACGTCTAAGAGGACTGTTTATAAAAATAAGTGGTACCTTATCCATGTGACGCTTTAGAGCATATTGGCGAAATCTGGTTATAGCCCTTTCAATACAATTCTACGTAATATTTTTGAAGGTTTCACGTCTACCACGTGGGAATTACACACAAGGTTTTTAGGCTAAAGACCTCCAAAGATGTCGTCAATTGTGTGGATAATAAGCTCCCAAAAACCACATTACAGATTATCAAAGCAGCAAGTGGTGTGGAAGAAGCTCTATCTCGACAGTATGCACCTCCACCCCCACCACCGGCCTTGCCCGAAGCCCTTTCAGCCCTACATCTGCAACCTCAGCATGCTCCTCCAAGACCTCCGCCACCTACCCTCTCAGCACCCCCCAGGCCACCACCTCCTGATACTGACGATGAAGGAGAGGACATCTTTAGGAGACAACCTCATCCCAGCCAACCTATATTGGTGAGTAGCTATGATATACTTCTTTAAATTTCTTTATTACAGTATGTTAAGTGGTGATACATTATCAGATAGTAACGCGCTAAGCCGCTAACTAGCCACGGCCGAAGCCACCCAAAATAAGATTTCTAACTTCCCTTACCGGAAATTGAATCCAGAGCATTTGCTAGCGCAGTGATTTGCTAGCAGTATTACGCAAATAAATAAAGATCTAGGGGGCTCTTTATTAGTATAAAGAAATAAGTTTGATTTCAGCGTTCTGGTTTTGACGTTCTAGACGAACCTCGATGATTATATCACCCCCTATACATCAACCTACGTCATCGTTTTTTGTAATTTTGATGATTATATCACCCCATATGATATCTAGAACGTCGTTTTGGTAACTTCGATGATTATGTCACTAAACATCAATCCAGGTCATCGTTTTTTGTAATTTCGATGATTACGTCACTAAACATCAATCGATGTCTTCGCTTTGTGTAACTTTAATGATTATATCACCCCATATGATATCTAGAACGTCGTTTTGGTAATTTCGGTGATTATGTCACTAAATATATAATATATNGGCCAGGTCAAGAGCACTCTAAACCGACGAACTTGTATGAAAGGTTTAATGAGAATGAAAGAAGCTAAGGAGATATGCAAGGATCGTGGCAAGTGGAAGGATGTTGTCTCTGCCTACCCCTATGGGAATGAGGTGTGATGCTATGTATGTATGTCACTAAACATCAATCCAGGTCTTCGCTTTTTGTAGGTGAAGCTATTAAAACGTAATACATAAAATCGTCCCAAAACGTATGTATGTATTACTGTTACTTTCGAAGATTGCTAACGCTCAAAAAATGTATGGGAATGACGTTTCTTATCGAAACTAATGGAAATATTAGTCGTCATTCCCATACATTTTTTGAGCGTTGGCAATCTTCGAAAGTAACTTGTCCACGGGCCCTGGTTAATATTCTGTGTGTTTAGGTGGCTGCGCATAACCTGCACAAGGCAGTACGAGAATGGTCCTCAAAAGACAACGAGATCATTGCAGCAGCTAAACGTATGGCCATCCTCATGGCACGCCTCTCGGACCTCGTACGCTCCGACTCCAAGGGTATGTATATATGTGTATATATGTATATTATACGTGTAAAAAAAATAATATTGTTAATACACTTCCGCATGATTAACTATTGTTAAACTCAACATAAACTATTTCAAAGACATGTACACTAATTGTGAATAGGCAAACTTAACTTGCTAAGTTAAACTAGCCGATCCGAAGCCAGGTATTTGAAATCCCCCATGTATGGTAACTTGAGTATTAGAAAGGTTACTTTCTTCGTATTTTTTGTAATTATAAAAACATTAGAAAGCAACCATTTCCCGTTTTTTACTGGGGTCGTTTGGTACCCCCGTTCGGATCACGCGTCAATTTTTGATAATTAGGGCCCAAAAGGCTACACATGATGTTGCAAATCAAACCGGTTATTAAGAAACAAAGCTTCCCTTTTCCCTATAGTGTTTATATTGTTGGTTAAGAACACATTAGTTGATTTCTTTTTTACGAGAAAAGTCACTCACTGGCATATCTAAAACTATTGAACCGAGTCACTTTAGGAAAGTGACTGCTCTTGCGATGTAGACGCTCACTGAGAACGGCTTACTCTATATTCCCAAAGGGTAACTACGCGTGTGTCGTCTTGTATTTGAAATTATGGATCTGGATGCTTTGGCTAGGTTAAACAATATGCTTTACTACATACATACATAGCATCACGCCTCATTCCCATAGGGGTAGGCAGAGTTCAAGTCCTTCCACTTGCCACGATCCTTTCATATCTCCTTCGCATTAAACCTTTCGTACAAGTTCGTCGGTTAGAGGAATCTTGACCTGGCCCTTGTTTAAAATGACCTGGATTTAGTCCAGGAACATACGCCTTGGTCTTCCCCTTCCAACTTTCGCATTCACTCTTAACTCGTAAATCCTTTTTGTCGGTCTCCTTTCATTCATTCTCTCTACGTGCCCAAACCATCTAAGCATGCCTTGCTCAATTTTAGTCACTACATCTTTTAAACCACAACGTTCTCTAATCACACTATTTCTTACTTTGTCACTCAGTTTCAATCCACTCGTACTTCTCAACGCTCTCGTTTCTACCGCATTTATTTTACTTTTATGCTTCTTCTGCCATACCCCACTTTCGCTACCATACATAAGTGTTGGCCTCCAAGCACAGCCAGTCTGCCCTTTGAGACACCATCTGGTTATTCATAAAGGCTTGCAGAGCACCAATTTCCATATTCCCTGCATTCACTGTCCTTTCAATAACACTTCTCATGTTCCATCTTTTGTAAATTTAGATCCCAAGTATACAAATTCTTTCACCTCCTCCACTTGTTCCCCATCTATCAAAATATTGCCATTCATCATAGATTCATCTCGTTCAAAAAGCATAACTTTCGTTTTGTTTACATTCACCTTCATTCCTTTCCTTTTCAAAGCTTCATTCATAATATTTACCATCTCCTGTAGCTCATTAGCAGATATTGTACAGTAACATAAGCTTGCGTCTATTATTGCGTTCACTTTTTTTTGTTATTACTAATAGGATTTCTTAAAGTCCAACAGAATATTCAATGTTATTAAAATAATATCCAAGTATAAAACTATCGCCAATCGTGTTTCTTATAATGAGTTTGTCAATAAATAATAATCTGCCAAAATGTTTTAAATACCAAGTCAGACCAATCATAATACAATATGTATGAGTCCAGTTTCTAATAAAGAAATTAAGGTTTACAATACAATACTTAGATACCAGTCCAGTTTGAAGTAAATATGTTAAGAACAAATAACAATAAACAATAATTAAATCCAGTTTTGAATTAATATGTTATTTAATTTATTTGTTTAAAATTTATTTTTAAAAGTATCGTTTTATCTTGATGGTGTATTCTTTACTAATAGTTAAACATACAGATTAAATATGTGCAATAACGTGACATTTGATTTTGGTACTTATTATGAGAAATAATAGGAATGAGAATATTTGAAAAAAAAAAAGGTGAACGTAGTAATATATATTGTAATATAAGGCTATGTATTTATCGCGTAATTGTACATAATGTTTGTCCGCTGCTTCTCTTGGATTAGAAGTCGCTATGAATTTGAGCGGTGAGTATTTATATTTGTATATATGTGTAATATTTTCTAAATATGTAAATATCTATTTCATTGCCATAAAACTGATATATCGCTGCTTTAATATAAAATTGGCTCATCACCAAATATACCTTTATAATTAAGTAGGACATACGAAATGGCTTTATAAAAAGTACATATTAAAGATATGTCATTCTTGAATTAAAGAGGCGATATTTATTTATTTGTATATACGTTTTTACACTAAGTCTAATCGGTAGGTTTAAAGCTATTAAGCCTTAACTACTAGCCAACATTTCTAATGTAAGAAAAGCTGTTGGTAGATGTGCATTACAGTGCTACAAACTTACAGAAATATAAATAGTTATTAAAAAATTAAAAGAAACGCTCAGGATCTTTGAAACATTTTCACTGACTTAAGAAAACCTTTCAAGGTCAATAGTATTTTAACAAAAAATATATATATATCGGAGAATAATTTTCCATACTGTGGGCGTTTATGGGTAATGTTTGTGTAATCAAACTTTACTAATTAACTCGGATTATAATGTTCGATCTCTTAACGTTCCCGATATCAATTACACAAACTCATTAATAATGATAGCTAGGGACGAGACAGTTTCAAAAGTCGACCGCACCGGCGGGCTGCCACTCGAGAACTACCGAAAGACGCGCCGGACTGCCACTTATTGACTCTGCCACACGCCGATAGATAGATGGCCCCAGCATTCCATAGACTATTGCACATGGACCAGCGATCCACAGTTGCACTCCGACATATATATTGGCCCGTTGATTAGGTTAAATAATACAACTTCAAGATCATTTTTTAACTATAGAAAGCATGACAATAATATGCCCAGTTATTGAGGTTAACTGACCTTGAAATGTCCTATTATTAACCAGAAGACAAAATCAAGAGGAAATGGTCTATTTGGACCTTTTCCTATGTCAAAATCTTTGCCTACGAATAAAATATCAATCTGAAATAAACTAATAGACAGTTTAAAGTATATTAAGGTGAGGTAGAGTCGGATAAATGAATGAGAGGAATACATAAAAATTAAAAAATAAGCAGCTTGTTACTCAAATCTGTTTAGTAATATGAAGGTAGTTATTTATATTGTTACTTAATAATTATTAGCGTTGACTCATCACTATTTTATAAGGTTTACAATATAAGTCTAATTGCAATCCAAAGCATTATTTATTGCAAGTAAGCTCAATTAATTCAATTTGTAATGAGTCTGCCATCGATTGGGATGGTCGCCATTATTCGTTATAGTATCTACTCTTATAATATATTGATAGCTTTTTTGGTGATTTAGGCAGTAAACGTGAGTTGATAGCGACGGCGAAGGCTATTGCAGAGGCTTCAGAGGAAGTCACCAGACTCGCCAAGAAACTGGCATTAGAATGCACCGATAAGAGGATAAGGACGGTGAGTATACTACTAATAAAATCGGCGACTGAATACAACTTTAAAATTTTCAATTTAATTAAGCTATACAGTGTAACAGAAAACATCTTTTCAGTGAATATTTAAAGATTGAAGTCTCTAATAGAATTCTATTTAAGAATTTAAGTCAATCCATAATCTTTACATTATGTATCCTATCAATTTGTCGCTTCAACCGATGGACGTCCAGTGCTGGACATAGGTCTCACGTAATTTTTTTTTATTGCTGACAGATTAGCGCTTGACTGTGATCTCATCTGATGGTAAGTGATGATACAGTCTAAGATGCAAGCGCGCTAATCTGTTAAGAGGCGATATACCCCTTACGGTTTCTACACAGCATCGTACCGGATCACAAATCTCTTTGTTTGGCGGTAGGCTGGTGACTAGCCACGGCCGAAGCCTCCCACCAGTCCAGACTCAGACAAATTAGAAAATACAATTTCCTAAATTCGTCCTTCCGGGGATCGAACCCGGGACCTCCGCTAGCAAAGCGAATACTCGCACCACTGCGAGGCCGTCAAAATGATCGTTCATAATGATGTTCAAATGTCATCATGTATTTGTATGTGTCTTCTATCCCTAGAACTTGCTCCAAGTGTGCGAGAGGATCCCAACCATCGGCACGCAGCTGAAGATCCTGTCTACCGTTAAAGCGACCATGTTGGGTGCCCAGGGTAAGTAACAACCCAAATTTTCACTTACCTCTTATATTTGGTAAATGTTGCTTAATTTAAAATAATATTTTTAATTTTTCAACATTTCATATGGCTTCCTTAATATTTTTGAACCTTCTTTTTAGGAATTTTTGATATGATGTCATCTGACACGATAACTTTTAATGTTAAATGTTAAAAGCGAAAATTAAAAATATAAATAAAAATTCAACCGGAAATGAAAACTCCTGAGCGTTTTATTACTATATTCTAATCAAAGTAGTAATTAATGACAAATTTAATTACATTGACACTATATATAACATTGAATCCACCTAAGTGACATATCATTGTCCCCTACGCATAAAGAGGAAAGCATAAAATAATTTTTTCTTGAACAGTTTTTAAAAGATTAATTATTTATTACTGCATTGTATTGTATTTGAAATTTTTAAGTATCATATTTTAATACCTAAATGATTTTTTAAATTAAGATGGCCTAGGTTGATAAATGGGGTGATGTAATCATCAAAATTACAAAAACGTTGACCTAGGTTGATAAATGGGGTGATATAATTCTCGAAATTCCAAAAATGATCACCTTGGTTAATAAATGGGGTGATATAATCAATGAAATTACAAAAACGATAACATAAGTTGATAAATGGGTTGATATAATCATCTACAATATACAGATGTTAACCTGGGTTTATAAATGGGTTGATATAATCATTGACATTACAAAAACGATGGCTTAGGTTGATTGATGGGGTGATATAATCATCAAAATTACAAAAACGATGACCTAGGTTGATAAATGGGTTTGTATAATCATTTACATTACAAAAATGATTACCTAGGTTGATAAATGAGGTGATATAATTATCAAAATTCCAAAAGTGATCACCTAGGTTGATAAATGGGGTGATATAATCAATGAAATTACAAAAACGATAACATAAATTGATAAATGGGTTGATATAATCATCTTCAATATACAAATGTTAACCTGGGTTTATAAATGGGTTGATATAATCATTGACATTACAAAAACGATGGCTTAGGTTGATTGATGGGGTGATATAATCATCAAAATTACAAAAACGATGACCTAGGCTGATAAACGGGTTTATATAATCATCTACATTACAAAAATGATTACCTAGGTTGATAAATGGGGTGATATAATTCTCAAAATTCCAAAAAAGATCACCTTGGTTAATAAATGGGTTGATATAATCAATGAAATTACAAAAACGATAACATAAATTAATAAATGGGTTGATATAATCATCTACACTATAGAAATGTTAACCTGGGTTTAAAAATGGGTTGATGGGTTGGGCTGACACGTCAAAATGTCTAAAATGCAAACTGACCGATCATAAGTAAGGGTCGTCAATATCATATAACAAATATTGACTAACTTCGTTACACTTTTAAAATTTTTTTGTCTAAGATGGCTTTTCCGGGCTAAACCTTAAATCAAGAAAATCTGGCTCATCTGCTTTTTTAACATCTTTATTGCTTGTATTATATAAGCTATTGCATATAATTCATCTCCATAAGATGCAACTATTTGTCTTAAAAAAATTGGACTAAAATATTTTGACGGTGTTTTTTCCAAATGCATATCAACATTTGTTTTTTGTCAAAATTATTGGATAAAAATACTTTGAATATGGCATAATCTGTGACAGGACAATAAAAATACTTTGAATTTGCCATAATCTGTAACAAGACAATAAAAATACTTTCAATTTGCCATAATCTGCGACAGAACAATAAAAATACTTTGAATTTGCCATAATCTGTGACAGGACAAAATAACGATTGCAAATTTTGTAGAATTTTAACAGCTTTTTGTCAATTCAAATATATTATTTAAAAATGTGAAAGAATATCTTCTATTGTGTCATTTGGTGGCTTTTTAGTATTGCATAACACTGTAAAACAATCCTTCTAATAATTTTCCAGCAGAATAGATATATATGTATAATAAATGCTAAAATGCTTTTATATTTTTGTCAATGCTTTCTATCACCATCGACAGTCGGCATGCCGGATTACAAAGGTAAATTGGCTTTGCTTACCTTAAATTGCAAGTTCAAATCCAATATTTAATGTATACTATAAATTAAAAGCATATTATAAATTGTCCTCTTACTTAGAGTAAATTCTGAAGCATTACTATACATTATAGGATCAGTATAATGTGTAGTGATGTCTCAGAATTTACTTATTTTATTTCTAATGAATAATTTAATATTTTCAGCAAAATTATCATCTACTGAAGAAGCGCAAATTCTCTCTAAACTTATATCAAAACACATATTCTAAGCCTACCTTTGACGAAGACTTAATTCTGAAGCATCACTATACATTATACTGACCCTATAATGTAAAGTGATGCTTCAGAATTTACTCTTCTATCATCTACTGAGGAAACGCTTGTCTGCCCTTAGGAACTGTCCCGCCCATAATTTTCGTCAGAGGATGACGTAGAATTTGTGCTTCTTTAAAAGGATGATCCTTCACGAAGCATCAATTCTGGATATTATAGAGTATTCTATTTTCGTCAATATTGTAATTATCGTTGAAGGGATAACATGGATAAGGGCTTTCAAAGAGGAGAATATAAAAATAATTGTTTATCATTATAAAAACTAACATACGAATCGATTGTATTATTATGTCCAAATAAATTAAAAATTTCAAGCGTAATCGGTGATGAGGGCAATGATGTTTACATCAGTCAAATCTCTACTGAAGTCTTGGCTTGGGAGATTTAACTGGACTGACTTTGTTATAGAGAAATATTATGTGGAACAGGGTTATCATTGTATTTTTTCAATTGCAGGTAGCGAAGAAGACCAGGAAGCGACAGAGATGTTGGTTGGAAATGCACAAAACCTGATGCAGAGTGTAAGCTTACTTCAAATAACTTCTTTTAGAACTAGATGTCATAACTGAACTTGCTTTAATATTTACTATAAGCATTTGTATTTATTCTCAATGAAATGACTCTCGTCATGTTAAATTTGTAGTAATTTATTGTGATGTACATAATAACATTTTTTTTCAATAATATATTATCATTATAAAGTCTATCATTATCTTTATATAGTGCATTATTATCATTGTATAGTATATCATTATCTTTATATAGTGCATTATTATCATTATATAGTCTACTATTATCTTTATATAGTGTATTATTATCGTTATATAGTCTAACATTATCTTTATGTAGTGCATTATTATCATTATGAAGTCTATCATTATCATTATATAGTGCATTATTATCATTATGAAGTCTATCATTATCTTTATACAGTGCATTATTATCGTTATATTGTGTGTCATTATCGTTATCGTTATATAATGTATTGTGACTTTAAAACAACAATGTAACATTAATGACATAATGAATTCAATGAATTTGTGACCTAAAAAAATATAGATCGTTCTGGGTTCTGCTGTGATCTTAACTAAGATTTTGGATTTTCTTTTAATCTATGACAGGTCAGCGCTTAACTTTTGTCTTGGTGGTAACTAGCCATAGCCAAAGTCTACTACTAGTTCCAGACCAACCAATTTTCTATATTTATCATTTGCTTTGACGATGACCTATCATCTAATCCGGAGGGTGAGACTCGCTGGAATTACCCTAGAATACTGAAATCCAGTCTTTATTGGGGCGGTTCAGAGGATCGGTAGACTTAGTTTATCTAGAATTCGTGGATTCAATTTGGAAAGGAGGCAAAAGAAATCTTTCCTGAGGAAAGTGTCTACAACGGCCTCCCTCTTTCAGGGTAATAATTGTCTCGCAGATAAAGGCCATTCCCTTTAGCTGATGAGCCTTCACCATTGCGCCATCCAAAAATAAATAAAATGTTTGGTGATATCAGGTAAAGGAGACTGTGAAGGCAGCAGAGGGTGCTTCGATCAAAATCCGGACGGAGCAGGGCGCCTACCGCCTTCGCTGGGTGCGCCGCTCGCCCTGGTACCAGATTTAGACATACACACACACCATACCCTCGAAACATGTCACACAAAACCAAAACACCATATACTTTTATATAGTGACGTTATAGAATTCAATTTAAGTCTTCAACCAATATGACTAAAGTCATTAACAAATCCATGTACAATTTTTATTTGAGTTTTTTCGACGTGATAACGTGTTATAAATCTCCAAAGTCTGTACTCGTTGCCACGTTGCCCCTGAAGCCAGGGCGAGGAACAAGCGGTAGAGAAGCGCAATCAGTCTAGTTCTATTGTTTATTACAACAACCATTTTTGTCATGATAACGTTTTATAAATGAATGGTTGCCAGTTGTACTGCTAAGCATGACTTATTGTCACGTGGCGCCTGAGGCGAGAGCGCAAAACAAACGATAAAGAGGTGCCATCGGCCCTAATTTTATTGCTTATTTCAACAACTTTTGATGGGAGAGCATATAATAAATCGATGATTGACGTCTGTACTGCCTCATTGTCACGTTCAGTATAGAGCGCAGACCAAAGATATAGAGGCACGATCAGCTTAATTCCATTGTTTAGAACAATAACAATTTTTGACGTGATAACGTTTTCTAAATGGATGGTAGCCGGTTGTATCACAAATGACTTATTGTCACGTGGCGCCTGAGGCGAGAGCGCAAAATAAGCGATAGGGAAGCGCGATTGGCCCAAATTCCATTTCTTGTTACAACAACAATTTTAAACGTTGCCGGTTGTATTGCAATGTATGACTCATTGTCACGTGTAGGGCGTGAACAAGCTATGTAGAAGCGCGCTCGGCCTAATTCCAATAACAATTTTTGTCGTGATAAAGTTTTATAAATAGATGGTTGTTTATTGTCACGTAACGCCTGAGGCCAAAGCGCAAAACAAGCGATAGAGAGGCGCGATCTGCCTAATTCCATTGTATATTATAACAACATATTCATCAATGTTTTCTTATAACGTTATCGCCTCAAATTACAGTCGATAAACCGATTATACAGGCTAATCAATTTTTTGAGTGAAAATGAAGTCACAATAATTCAATTTTGATTTTTTGAGTTTGTTGAATACGCATTTTAACATTAACATATATTGAAATATGTATTTTTATGTAAATTATATTATGTTTTCATTGTGTGTATTTTATTGAAAATATTTGAGTGAAATCTTGAATAAAAATTACATATATATATGTCGGAGAATAAGAGATAAAGGAGCATAAAGCATAGAGGCGTGGGGCTCTCCGCCGACATTGTCATTAATGGTATCCATAATTTCAATACTGTGGGCGTTGGTGGGTAATGTTAGTGCAATCAATCACTTTAATAATTAACTGAAATTATAATGTTCAAAATGTCCCCGATAACAATTTACACAAACTCATTAATAATAATAGCTAGGAACGCGACAGTTTCAATAGTCGACCGTTCTGGCGGACCGTCACTCGAGAACTACCGAGTTACGCGCGCCGGATTGTCACTATTGCCTCACGCCGATCGCCAGCGTTCCGCAGACTATTGCACTCCGACACATATATATATATATATATATATATATATATATATATATATATATATACAATATACGAAAATGTTGTTTAGTAATGTTTATTCAATTTACAGTCATTTTATCTCATTTTAAAAACGAATGTATGTTCACATCGCTTTGTATAATTATTTATAACGCCGCTTTGGAGGAACAGTGGCACAAATCAAAAAAAGCATTGTTTAGGCCAACTGTTGTATAATTGAACTAGATTTCGAAATAATTTTGAATTGGTATTCTATTGGGAATTTCTGAGAAAATATAAACTATATTGGATTCTTTGCAAGAATAGTGACACATTTTACTGAAATACAACAACGTTTTAAATCAACCAATGACAGAATGACCGAGGAGTTTTTGACACAAGCCAATATAAAATATTTTTGATTCTTTGGAATAATAGTGACATAACTAAAAAATAGCTAATTTTACATAATATGTGTTTGAAAATTTAGCAAAATGGTTAAGTAATCTTATGATATTCTGTGGTGCCGCAGGCTCATTTACAAGCTTGGACACAACGAAATACAAACCTCTTAGCTTTTTAAGAAGAATAGTGGCATAACGAAAGCTAATGTATAAATATCAAGAAAACTGTTTAAATCAACTAATTTGAATATGGTTTTTTTAACGCAAGGAAATATAAAACTATTTTGGATGGCTTAGAAGAATAATGACACAATTTCTTTAACCAACAACATGTGGTGCCACGAAGTCAAATGTGCCGATTGGAATAAGATTCTTTGGAAGAATAGTGGCACAAATCAGAAAAACTAATTCAATCTGATTAATTCAACCGACGATGTTACAATGCTATGTTATGATTTCTGTTTTTCATTAAAAGATTGAACATATATAGATAGAAACATTATATTACACCACCGAAGAGCGTGCAAAGGCGGTCTTATTGCAGCAAGTAATCTCTTCCAGACAACCTTTGTAGAAGTGGATAGAAAAATAAAATAGAACATCTTGGATTGTGTCCATTATTTTTCCAAAGCAGCGATAAATATATAATATTGTTTATGTGAAATTCTTCATGGATAATGTCGTAATATTACAATATTTATTTAATCAAGTTTATTATTATTATTATTATTATTTGTATTTTGCGTAGAAAATGTATGAATCGTATTTTAATAGAACGAATGTGATGATAATTAGAAAGAAAGTGCCATTGGTTAGTGCTTTATAGAGTATATTAGTGAGTAAATTGAAAATATTTAGTGTATTGTAAGAAATAACTACATATTGATTATCTTGCCCGCGGTTTATTCCCTTCACAAATACACAAAAGCACCATTTATACACAAAATGAATATTTACACACACACACACACACACTTGTTTGTGCATGTTTTATACACACAACCAAATACACAATTATAAATATTTCAACGGACATGCAATTTGTTTATGCACATTTTACATAAATAAAACACATAAAGTGAGCACAATTTGGCACACACATGCCACGAAATATTTTCACTCACACACACGTTTCAGTCAGATAAAACACTAATGCCTAGAATAAATAAACTCAATGCACACTCAAATCACATATACGCAAGAAATATATACTGATACAATTTGAGTGTGCACGTTTCACGAGAATGAATAACGTGTACACAAAACGAAATGTGTTTTATTTATGTAAAATTTGCATAAACAAATTATATTAATATATAATTGTGTATAAGTTGTTTCTGTGTGGGAAATGTGCATACAGAAATTGTGTGCCAGTTGATTTAATTATTTTTAAAATATGCATATACAAGTGTGTGTGAGTGGGAGTAGGAACACACACACTATTTGTGTAGTATACACACACCGATAAAAAAATGCACAAAATAAATATACTCAATGTACATTCAAATCACATGTACACAAGAAATATATACTGATACAATTGTGTGTGCACATTTCACGTGAATAAATGACGTATACACAAAATGTACATACTCATATACAATTTGTTTGTGTAAAGATATTCACATACACATGGGTAAATATGTACGTAAATAGAAGGTATCTGTTGTGCTCTTACACACAGCACATTCTATAAACACAAAATAACTGCCAATGATATTTATGTCATATATTAAAATAATACAGGATAGCTTTAACGAGCAAAGCCACGGGAAAGTGTTAGTCGTTATATAAAAACTATACAAAAGAGTGATATATATTTTTGTATGAGCGCGTGAATGTATAATAACTAAACTATACAGTAGTTGTAAGGTGATTTTGTAGTTAAATATATTTGCTTCTTAGTTAATACTTCGCTGATTTACTTCAATAGTGACACATCTCACATTGAGCTATTCTTTTGAAAGAAATGGATATCTTTCATAAATCTCTCGGCTTGATTTCTATTAAATGCTTCTAATGTCTTAATATTTCAATGGTTTATTTCAAAAGAGACACATTTGTAATGGATTTTCGTATGGTCACGATTTTTTTACAGTTTTACGATTCACCTAAAATGAAGTGAATTCCGACGCCACTTGTATGTTAACATTTCGCTGTTTTAGAACAATGGTGACACATCTCAGAATAGCCCTTTTTTGTAACGAAATAGGGTTTATCTTACATAAATCTTACGGCCTTCCACCACGGATTTACTTGAATAGTGACACATTTTCCAATTATGGTTTTTTTAAGTACAGTTTATTTTACAAATTAGACTACGATTAACTGTGAACTTTAATGCTGCTTCTTCTATGTTATTATTTCGTTGTTTTAGATGAATATAGACACATCTCAGAAGGATCCTTTTTATATAGGTAGCATCTTTTATAGAAGAGAATCTGTAAGAGCTTACAGTTCAACTGATATATAATGAATTGCTACTTCTTTTACCTTTACATTTCGAAGTTTTAGATCAATATAGGCACATCTCAAAACATCGGTAAGAGTTTACTTGATATAAAGTAAATTGTATCGCTGCTATTTCTATGTAAAAAATCCGAAATCGCACTTTATCGTAAAATCCGAAATGGTCGTTTTTTTAAAGGGTAGCATTTTTTTTTAGAAAAAAATTGTTTATTTAAATAGTGACACATCTCCGATTGATATTTTTTGAAATGAAGCGTTTATACATAAATCTCAGCAGGAGCTTACATTTCACTTGATATAAAGTGAATATGTTTCACTTGTTTATTTCAATAGTGTCACATCTCCAAAAGACCGATTTTTTTTAAGCATCTATTTTATATAAGATAATCTAGAGTTTATAGATCACCTAATCTAAATTGAATATATTTCATAGTTTTATTTCAATAGTGTCATATCTCTAGTGCGTTTTATAAAAGAAAACCGGCTAGTGCTTGGGGTTCACCAGATCTATATTGAAAATATTTAATTAGATTTTTTGAAAAGCGACATATCTCAAAATGATACTTTTTTTTAAAAAGAGAAGTCAACAGAAAACGAGCCGTTCATTTTTTGAATACTGCCTTGCAATTTTCTAGAGACTTATTTTAAAAGTGAATAGGTGTGTCTGCACGGCAATTGATCGCTGGACTTTTAGAAAAAAAACACGTTTTATTATATATAACTTTCTCTTAACTTATTACTTAAGTTACTATATGTGTGTTTTTATAACAATTTTTTTTATGCAACGATTTTTTTTCTGTTAATAGATGTAGCCTTATTTATTTTTAATAAAGCTTTTTTTTATTTTTTGTATTATTTTTCTTTAATATCGCCTTTAATGTAGGGCTGTGAATTCGGGGCTTTTAAATGAAAAAAAAGTAGAATTAAAGACTATTAGTGTTACGTATTTTCCTATTGGGTCTACATAGATGTAATAATTAAAATAGATACAAAAAATACGGTTTGTCTTGATTTATTTTCGTTTTCCTTCCGCCTTCCATTTAACAGTCACCAGCTTGTTATTGGCTTGACTTAATCTGGGAAATACCACGTCTTTATGGATAAAGATGCTTTTACCCGTAAAGAATTCCCTTTGCTGCAGAAGCTCTCCTGGATCTAGACGCCCTCTGAGAGCCCTAGCTCTAGAATCCTTCCATGTGTCCTAGCTTTGGAAGCCCTTCACGACACTTGGCTTTAGAAACTCTATGAACCGTCGGTCTAGACGCCCTCTGAGAGCCCTGGCTGTACAAGCCCCATACGACTCCTAGCTTTAGAAGCCCTCTTTGAATCATCGACCTAGACGCCCTGTGAGAGCCCTAGCTCTAGAATCCTTCCTGGTGTCCTAGCTTTGGAAGCCCTCTACGACACTTGGCTTTAGAAACTCTATGAACCATCTATCTAGACGTCCTCGGAGAGACTTGGTTTTGGAAGCCATCTATAAACCATTGGTCTAGACGCCCTCTGAGAGCCCTGGCTTTGAAAACGTCAGCCTTCAATAAGCCCTGGACCTGGAAGCTCTCCACGACTCCTGGCTCTAGAAGCCCTCTATGACCATTGACCTAGACTCCCTCTGAGAGCTCTGGCTTTGCAAGCCTTTTATGAGCCCTGGACTTGGAAGCCCTCCACGAATCCTGGCTCTAGAAACCCTCTATCAACCATCGGTCTAGACGTCCTCGGAGAGCTTTGGTTTGGAAGCCCTCTATGAGCCCTGGCTCTAGAAGTCCTCTATGAACCATTGGTCTAGACGCCTTCTGAGAACCTGGCTTTGGAAGCCTTCTATGAGCCCTGGACCTGGAAGCCCTCTATGATCCATTGATCTAGAAAACCTCTGAGAGCCCTGGCTCTAGAAGCCCCCTACGACTCCTAGCTTTAGAAGCCCTCTATGAATCATTTATCTAGACGCCCTCTGAGAGCCCAGGCTCTAGGAATCTTCCATGGGTTCTAGCTTTGGAAGTCCTCTATGATTCTTGGCTCTATTGGAAGCTATTGGACTGGAGATGAAAAAGTCTTTGTAATAGTGCTAATTCGGCAGCGAAAGTTCAACTTATCCATGGGATTTGAAACTCCTTTCCTGAAGTGAAATGGTCGATTGTGTTTTAGACCACACGACTGACGTTTTCGTAACGCTTTAATAACGCATTCATCAGCTTAATCCCCAATTCAACGCACCTAGTTTTACTTAGATAATACGACTTTACTCTCACGAGGCTTACATCATATATAACGCGCCATACCAATTTTCACTTCAATAGTAAAATATTACAAATTTCAAAAGAACATTAGTAGCAATTCTCAGACTCAGTCAATATTCACAAAAAAAAACAAACAAATTTCAATTTCAAAAGTAATGTGCATTAGACCATATGACTGAAGTAAAACATACATATATTAAATTTAAGATCACACTTTTAGTAACGCTCTCGTCACGTGTTCACTAGCTTCCTACCTAAGCCACATGTAAAGAAGTTGTATATGAATATTACACGTACTTTTGTACCTGTAGTGGCAACACTACATTTATACTCATGCATATTGTATTATATAAATAAACTAGGATATACATTATGTGATACATGTATTACTACTATTGTAAAGTTAATTATCAACGGACGGACAGATCCGTACATCTGATTTTATATACGTAGCAATGTGTAGGCACCATTACCGTTTCAAGTGCCTTGCACGCCCAAAGGTACTGCATTCCAAAAAACAGACCTTGTAACAGGTAGCTAAAGCAACCACGACTCAAAATCACGCTCTAATTATATTTATTTTCTGGATAAATCCGCGTTGTTACATCTCCTCTATCAGGTAGCAACGCAGTATCTCCTCAGTACAACCCTTCTGATTCAAACTTAAAAATACATACATACATACATAGCATCACGCCTCATTCCCATAGGGGTAGGCAGAGACAACATCCTTCCACTTGCCACGATCCTTGCATATCTTCTTCGCTTCTTTCAATCTCATTAAACCTTTCATACAAGTTCGTCGGTTTAGAGTACTCTTGACCTGGCCGTTATTTAAAATGTCCTGGATTTGGTCCAGGAACGTTCGCCTTGGTCTTCCCCTTCCAACTTTCGCATTCACTCTTGACTCATAAATCCTTTTTGTCAGTCTCCTTTCATTCATTCTCTCTACATGCCCAAACCATCTAAGCATACCTTTCTCAATTTTAGTCACTACGTCTTCTTTTATACCACAACGTTCTCTTATCACACTATTTCTCACTCTGTCACTCAGTTTTAATCCACTCATGCTTCTCAACGCTCTCATCTCTACCGCATTTATTTTACTTTTGTGATTCTTCTGCCATACCCAACTTTCACTACCATACATAAGTGTTGGCACCAACACTCCAGCATGCACTGCCAGTCTAGCCCTTTGAGACACCATCTGGCTATTCATAAAAGCATGCAGAGCACCATTTACCATATTCCCTGCATTCACTCTCCTTTCGATATCACTTTCACATGTTCCATCTTTTGTAAATTTAGATCCCAAGTATACAAATTCTTTCACCTCTTCCACTTGTTCCCCATCTATCAAAATATTGCCATTCATCATAGATTCATCTCGTTCAAAAAGCATAACTTTCGTTTTGTTTACATTCACTTTCATTCCTTTCCCTTTCAAAGCTTCATTCATAATATTTAGCATCTCCTGTAGCTCATTAGCGGATGACGCAAGTATTACTTGATCATCAGCGTAGAGTAAACATTTGATGAGTAATTCATTCATTCTTAACCCATACATATTTCTTTTAAATCTGTCAAACAGCCCTGTCGAACACCTCTTTCGACAGGAAACCACTCCGTGTAGTGCCTCCCCGTTTATTGACTCCATATGTAGATAACGTTGACCACTCGATCATAAGCCTTTTCTAAATCTACGAAAGCGCAATACCCTTCTGACTCAAAAATAAAATTGAAAGTGCTTTATTGGTGTGATATCATTCGTCCTACCTGACCATCGCACATCACTTTACTCGCGACCCCTTTCGCTTTATCTCCTCGTAAAATACAAATACTTATGGCGCTCAAAGAAGTTTTCACTTGAAAAATAAAATTACGCGTACAAAGGGAAGTTTTTAGCGGTTGGCAACACTGTGTGACGCCAGCAATCGATAGTCGGTCGCGCTGAGCCGACCGGCACACGACCGCGGGACGACGCGACCGCCGCCCGGCGATCGTCTCACATTCCGCGATGCTGTTCCACGAGAAGCTGGACATCAAACTCATCAACCTGGTGAAGGACAACCCGGTGCTGTACGACCACAACCACGCCAAGTACATGGACTTCAACGCGCGTGAGGTGGCCTGGCAAAAGATCGGCGACGACCTGAAGAGATCCGGTATGTCACTTTCGCCTTTTAGTATTTACGACGCTACGTCGCGTGGCCACTACTAACGATTTACGAGATTTGGATTCGAGTTTTTTCACGTGTTTCACTTTTGTTTGACGCTACATTTTATATTGGTAATGCGGTAAATTAATAATGTAAATATTCAAAGTAGATTGAAGGTTATTGTCAGAAGTGAAACTTCTTTGGTAAACAAATTTTTGAGTCTTGTTTATTCTTATACAAATGTAAAACTTTACATTTCCGAGACTTGGCTGGAGAGAAAAAGGAAGATGTGTAATTGTCGAAATATTATTTATTAATATACAAATAATTAATTGAAATCTCAAATGAATAAAAATGTCCTGTGTTTTTTGCTAATATTAGAAATTGATCACTAAATTTCTATTTTATATTTTATGAAAAATAGTATATTCAATTCGATGGGTTCGAGTCCTGGGTCGGGCCAATTTGACCCGATCTTTCGGTCGTGTCGGATTGCCGTCACGTGGGAATGTGAGTGTGAAGGTATTGAGAGTAGACTTGTGTATTATGTCTGCCAATCCGCAGTGGAGCAGCGTGGTGGGTCTATGCTCTAACAACCTCTCTCATTTGAGTGAGAAAGCCTGTGAGCTACTACATTCATTTCAATTATTAAATGACGAGTGGCAAATTAAAATGCCACATGATATTTGTAAATATTACCTAACCCTCAAACGAATGAGCATAAAAAACGCTGCACATCTTTCTTTTCGTCCGGAACAATTTTACGCAAGAAGTTTCACTTCAATAATTCATCTAAAAATTAGGAAGCAGCTAGGTGTTCCCGGCGGTGTCACCTGCATAGTTCGTCGTCCCGTGGAGATATGGGTAAATTCGTTATTTACTAAATATAATTGTTAATTTCAACAAATTCGGTTCAGAAGTCAGTGTGATTATATAATAATAATTCAAATGAATGCAAAACGTTACACATTGTAATCTGAAAAAAACCTATATTTATGAATTATAAGCGTAACTGCTGAGCTTCTTGTCGGTTAATAATTAGTGCATTATGAATATAAAATAATTGTAAGAAAAGTATATGCATCTAAGGTATTTTTCCAAAATTTGTTTCAGCTGGGGATTGTAAAGTTAGATGGATTAACATTAGAGACGTATATAGAAGAATTTTAAAAAAAGGCTTAGAATCGGGACAACGCCCGAAAATTTACAAATACGAAAATGAAATATCATTCTTGCGACCATTTTATAAAGATGTCTCCTTACAAGTAGACGACTTCGAATCTGATGATAGGAGTAATCAAGGGAATGACGACTGTGGTGATGAAGCAGGTGCTGATAGTGATAATTCAGAAGAACCTGATAGAAAGCCTACTATAAAACGATCTTGTAAATCCAGTACAAAGAAAAAGAAGAGAAAAAGATTCGTAGAAGAGGTAGTAGACCCAATGAGTACTCCAACTTTTACCACAGATGCTACAGTTACTCCAGAATTTGATTCAGCGGATCCAGTGGATGCATTTTTATTAAGCATTGGTGCTACTTTAAGGACATTTTCTCCATATCACTTGAATTTGGCTAAAAGCAAGATATTTGCTGTTGTCCAAGAACACGATTTACAACAGATAGTTCAAAAACAAACACACAATGACGTGACACCGCATGAGATTAAAATATCCGCATCAGAAACCATATATATGCAATAAGAAATTTGAAACTTAAGCGATAATTGTATGATATTTGAAAGTATTAATGAAACTAGAAATAATTATTATAAAACGACTTATTATATGGCTACGTAGCTTAAAAACTGTTATATACACATTAGGGTATTAGATTATAAGTATTTGTGTTTATTATACGAATTATTATAATAAATGGTGTTTTTATTTAAATAAAAGTAAACAAAAATTAAAAGCCCTCATCGCAGGCTTTCTAAAGACAATCATTTAGGCATTTTTAGGTCATTATAACATAAACGTATATAAAACAAAGTCCTTCGCGTTTGCCGGCCTGTTTCATCGAGATAATTTTAGAAACTACTGAATAGATTTTCATACGGTTTTCAGTAACAAATAGATTGGTTTCTAAGTCATTCAAGGGTAACTGTATACGTTTCTACAACAAGCTCCCAGAAGATAGATGCCTCTTAATAAATTTAAATCTTTTATTAAAAGAAAACTAATTGATAAATCATTCTGTAATTTGAAAGAATACTTAGAAGACAAAAAAGCGTGGGAGTGAATGAATTGCTCTATATGTATATAGATATAGAATAAATTTAAAATTTAAATTGTAATGATGATAACAAAAAAAAAAATCGTACACCCGACTGAGTTTGTTGTGGGCTCTTCTCAGATCAGGGCGCGAAGGAACCCTCGTAACTTTAGATTGTAAGTCGTTCTTTAATGTTATCATCAGTCATTCATGTAAATAATATATAAAAAAAACAATATTTGGCGATTCAAAAGTGCTGTAACAGGCTTACTTGAATAAAGATATTTTGACTTTAAGGAATGTTTAGATATATAACATGAAGTGTTGCAAAAAGTCAAGCTGCTTGTAAAGTTTAATCGCGAATTCCTTATAGATATATCAAAACCATGTACGGTAGGATAATCCTCTTTTATAAGTCTATCTTTTAAGCATATCTCTCATCTAAAATCATCTAAAAATGGTCTCGTACAATGCTCTAATTTGAAATTTATTCAAAAGGATATAGAACCAATCCTAATACAATTTAACCACGTTAGTTACTTTAAGCATATAAAGACACAAATCTTTTCTCTTTATAATAATAGTTTACATAACCTTTCCTTACATTATCGTATTAATATTCATATAATTTATATAATAAGTTCCGCTTTAAACCATTTTAATGTTATATAGTTCAACTTAGGTTACTTTATTTTATTTCTTAGATAACTGGTATAAGATAAACACACATTAATTAATCGTATAGTTAGAGTACCATGGTAGGGGCTGTCTAATCGCATTCGTATGAACACCGCTTGTCGAAACGACCGCGGCCGAATCGATTGCCATCACAGACAAAGACGGCCTTATCGCCGCATATAAATACGGACCGAAACCCGCCATGCCAGTTAAGCTACACTTATTTAACACTAGCTAATACGTGCAATTACGTCTGCGTCTAGCATGTCTCTTTAGATTTTATTAGATTACTATTTTAAAAGAGATTTTTCAATCGCCTATTATTTTTTCGTTCATGTATCGCATGTCGCATTACAGGTTGACAGCAACTAACTTGAAAGGCAACTTGGCAGAACAACCGAGATTAAATCTAAACCAAGGTAATCTTTTTACCATCACACGTTATTTTTTCGTCCATGTTTCGCGTGTCGTATTACAGCAGCTGAGTGAGGGTAAGCTCGGCTCCTATGGCTCGCGACAGCTAATTATATCTAACATAAAACTATTCAATTTTTGTGATGAACATTTCTGTGGTCGGGTTGTTACTATTAACTGCATTTTATTGTAAAAAGAAATGTACAGAGTCATGATTAGCATGGTTGATATTCTTAATAATCACTTACCATCAGGTGAGATTACAGTCCAGTGCCAACCTGTCATCAACAAATAGTATGAAGTCGTAATGTATGCGCGGCGTGCGAGGCGTTGCCGTGGCGATGCGACGTTGCCGTCTCGTGCCGTCCGGCCTCGCGTCGGATCAAGGGTTGCCAGCCTTATAACCTCTACCTGAATTTAAGGTAAAATATACCTCAGTAATATCACCAAATATGCAAAAATGTTATTATAATGGAAATAATGACTCTTAAATGATTTGGAGTTCGTTAGAAATAAAAGCCTTAGTTCCTCGATCACCTATGAATCGGAAACATGGTCCACTGACTATGGGCCTTATTTGAAAGCTCAATGTCACACAGCGTGCGATGGAGTGGGCAGAGAGTTTCACTACGCGATGAAACCAGAAATGTGGAGATCCGTAGAAGTACCAAAATCACCGATTTGGCTCTAAGAATCACGAAGCTTAAGTGGCAATGAGCGGGGCCCATAGATCAACGATCCGATGGACGTTGGAGCCCGAAGGTGCTGGAGTGGCACGTTACATGACGTTACAGCTAGAGTTCATCTATGATCTTGAAACCGTGCTACGTGGCTGTTATGTATCTGTGAACTTTATAGGTAGTATGTTATAGAACCTCCTATCCCCGCCTAATCTCAAGCTTCGGCGCAGGTGGGGGGGAGACTGATGTTAACAATGGCGTGTTGTGATATGATATGAGTAACAATTTATTATATGTGAGATTTAATTGAAATACATGAAAGACAGACAACTCTAGACCCGAATACAAGGACATCACAATGGCCAGCCTATAATTTTCTTGCCCTTATCCCACTAGGTGGGGTTGGCACATCATGTTACCTTTCGCCACTTCACTCTATCCGCTGTCATTTCTACATTCACACCCCTTACATAAATAGTCTCTTTCACACAGTTCATCCACACTTTTTTGGTTGCCCTCTCCCGGCCCGTTTACCATCCATATTTAGGGTCCTCTTGCTTACATGGCTATCCTCCCTTCTCGTGACAGGTCCATACCAGGATAGCCTTCCACTCCTTAACTTCTCGATCACTGGTGCTACTACATACTACATACATCTCGCTGCATGCAATTTCCTTTCATTCTCCCATTTGGTGGCCCAGCATTCTGATCCATACTGGATGACAGGTCTTACGATCATTTTACAATAAATATTTTTTTTGCCTACTTAAGTGCATCTATTGATTTTGTTGCAACTCTTATTTATTTTTTGTATTTTGTTTATATTTAACATGCTTCGCTCCGAGCCGCGTTGGCAAATAAATTCCTTTTATTCTTTTTGTTGTAAACGTCAAATTTTGACAACAGTATGTCAAGCAGGGCGAAAGGAAAAAATAATATATATCAACATGTAGATAGATAGATAATATTCTTTATTGAACACCACGCTAAAAAAAATGTACAATTACCCAGTAAAATACTTTTAGTGTGCAATTGGGCGGTCCTATCACTCATTAGCGATCTCTTCCAGACAACCCTGAAAGGAGACAGAAGGTAAGTGGTGTGTATAAAGAAATACATACATACATACATACATAGCATCACGCCTCATTCCCATAGGGGTAGGCAGAGACAACATCCTTCCACTTGCCACGATCCTTGCATATCTCCTTCGCTTCTTTCATTCTCATTAAACCTTTCATACAAGTTCGTCGGTTTAGAGTACTCTTGACCTGGCCGTTATTTAAAATGTCCTGGATTTGGTCCAGGAACGTTCGCCTCGGTCTTCCCCTTCCAACTTTCGCATTCACTCTTGACTCATAAATCCTTTTTGTCAGTCTCCTTTCATTCATTCTCGCTACATGCCCAAACCATCTAAGCATACCTTTTTCAATTTTAGTCACTACGTCTTCTTTTATACCACAACGTTCTCTTATCACACTAAAGATAAAGAAATAGGCATGTATTATAAAAAATCGGAAAAGGCAACCGTTTTTAAAGCAAAGCAACACTGACACCGGATCGCAGTCGTCTCAAACCCGTTCCCCGTACACAACGACACGATGCCGTTACCATTCAACAAGACCCTGGACCTTACTTTGTTAAAACTAGTTAAAGAAAACTCTATCATATACAACTCGAAACATCCTAAATACCTAGATTTTGACACCAGAGAAGTAGTTTGGCAGAAGATCGGCGATATTTTGAACAGACCCGGTGAGTTTTTTACCTCGTAAATAAGTCGTGGCGGCCATTTTGACGCTTGCGTATTTCGTTGACATACAATCGACATTCTATAATGATTTTAATTAAATTTAGATCTTATGCTCTCAGTATTAAAGTTCATTTTCCAATAGTAATAATATCTGTGAATGTTATTTGTTACCCTTGTTTTAATATGTACCTTAACCTAATGAGAATAAGGTTTAATCTTATTTATATTTTGTAATAAATTAAACTTCTGTTTATGCTAGTGTCAGCTGTCATATATTATAAATAAATTTATACTTTATGCCTTAAACATTAGAGTTCATTATCAAATCATATTAATTACTGGGAATGTTATTTGTTCTCGTTTTAATATGTGCCAGGGTAACGTTTAGTTTTATTTGTATTTGCAAATTAGTTTAATTTGATGATCTTTTGAATGGAAAGTCCGATTTTAATAATTTCAAAAGCATTTAACAGGTATTGAAACGGTCTTAAAAAATATACATACATATACATACATCACGCCTCATTCCCTTCGGGGTAGGCAGAGACAACATCCTTCCACTTGCCACGATCCTTGCATATCTTCTTCGCTTCTTTCATTCTCATCAAATCTTTCATACAAGTTCGTCGGTTTAGAGTATTCTTGACTTGGCCGTTATTTAAAATGTCCTGGATTTGGTCCACGAACGTTCCCCTTCCAACTTTCGCATTCACTCTTGACTCATAAATCCTTTTTGTCAGTCTCCTTTCATTCATTCTCTCTACATGCCCAAACCATCTAAGCATACCTTTCTCAATTTTAGTCACGACATCTTCTTTTATACCACAACGTTCTCTTATCAAACTATTTCTTAATCTGTCACTCAGTTTTAATCGACTCATGCTTCTCCACGCTCTCATCTCATTTGATATAAAATATTTAATAGGACAAGGATCAATACAGACGTATGAATAATATGGTGTGATTATTGTTGGCATTTTTATTAACTTTTAAAATGTACACAAGTACTTAGTTGCCTAACTACAGTAGTTGGTGATATGGTCAGACTTTTTGGTAGATATTAATACGTTCTATAATATTGTAGAACATTTTTTGTTCTATCATCAATAGTTTTCGCAGCGCACCCGATAACAAATTTATTGCGACTAATTTTTCCACACCTTGGGTTACATCAAAGCATTTTTATTAGGGATCCCTATTTTTTAAGGAAAATGTAATATAGCTATAGAAAATGCAGCTTTTAATGGTGAAAGAATTTTTGAAATCGGTCCAATTTTGTGTAAAAACATTACAAACATACATACAAAACCAAAATGTTTCCTCTTTATAATATTAGTTTAGATTATCTGTTGCCCTGGATGTTTGTATAATTGGAGAAACCTGTCCTTAGAGAGAGATTATCTTGCCAAAGAAAGGTTAGAGGCAATTAGGAGAATAGTTTTGGCACTTGTGCCTAGGTTTTATATAGCCTAAGTTACTCCTTCTAATATCAGTTATTTTCAAGTGAAAGTTTCGTTAATATCGGTCTAGATGTTTCAGAGATTAACGTAAATAATCCAACAAAGCGACTAAATATTTCTTTGGTACAAGTATCTTTTAAACAATAATTCAGTAGAAATATTTTTTGAATTGAAGAAAGTAATAACTAACGATTAAGAGAAATTGCCCTCATCACAGTTTACTATCATATTATGCCGAAATTTCTCTCGGATACTGAACCCCATTTCACAGCAGTCTTACACAATGTTTTGCATTCTTCCAGCACCAGTAGCAAAGCAGAGATGGATCAACATAAGAGACATGATGCGACGGAAGATACGAGACCGTTTAAGGAACCCCAACCATCGCAGCTACAATTATAAATACGAAGAGGAGATGTCATTTATGCTGCCATATTTCAAAGAGACAACATCCAACACAAACGATGAATACAGCGACTTCTTTGATGAAAGTGCTTGCGAAGTTGATATACCATCAGAAGTGTTCGCAGAAGCAGACGACTTCAACAGATCTGAAGCGAGAGATATAAAACCTAATATAGGTTATAAAAAAAGAATAGAAGATTCTGCATCAGCTTTCGGAAATGAATCTTATCAAGAATTGAATCCAACAGATCCAATCGACGTATTCCTTATCACTATAGGATCTACTTTAAGGAAGTTTAGTCCTTATTATTTGAATCAGGCGAAGAGCAAGATATTTCAAGTTGTTCAAGATTATGAGCTTCAGCAGATTGTAGATAAGGAACAGCCAAGCAGCAGTGATAATAGATAATACTGCCATTAATTAACAGTGAGTTAGTTGTAGGACTTTGAATAAAAGTGGTGATAATTGTGGTGGTATTAATTGTGGTGATGATTCTGTTAAAGGAAGTTGTAGAGGACACTACAAATATTGGAGCATTTGGACTCCAAAATCGGTGATGATATATCAAATAAATGATGATAGACAAAGTGATAGTTCTGTTATAGTGATTTTTGGAGAAATAAAAGAAGGTAATTGGGAGTTACAGACATTTGGTGTTTTAGAACTTAAAAAAGTGTCTCTTTTTATAACAACGATCGGTGATGATATAAGTGTCAGTTATGGGATTGATTAGAAGTGTATTAATTGTGGTGACAGATATAGTGGTGATAATAATTGTGTTAAAAGTAGTTTTAAAGGACGAAATATTGGAGCTATTGTACTCCAAAATGTTCAAATAAGTGATGATATAGCAAATAATTGTTGAAACGATGATAGACAAAATGAAAGTCTAAGATCTAAGATATTTGGAGTTTGAGGACTTTGAAAATATCTTTAAATGTGTGATATTTTCTTACAACGAAGATGATAAATAATTTTCAGTTATAGAATTTTGCCTATAAGTGTATCATTTGGGCTGACAGATTGATTTGTTAAAAGAAGTGTCAAACATCGCTGCAAAGATTGGACCTTTTAGAATAATTGCTGATATGATAATCGACGAAGTGATAGTTCTATTTTACGGAATTGTAGATAACTAAAAGGAGGTATTTAGTTAACTAGGAGACAGAGATTTGGAGAATAGGCTCTAAAACATCCCGATTATCGAAACATCAGCGATGACAGATAAGTAATATTGAAATAACAGTTACTTATTTCTAGGCCTAAATGATAGTTTTACTGTATGATTTTTTGTAGATATCAATACAGGAAGCTTTTGGGACTCTAAAAGCGTCTCTAATGTTGTCATTTCTGAGACATTACACATAAAATAGCTATTGAATATGTCTGTTGATCATAAAACATGGAGTTGCGTATAAAGGGCTAAATAAAACAGCCCATTTGACCACTAACGAGTTAAATTTTGCAAAAGAACAACATCTTAAATTTCTTAGACTTATAGATTTACACCAAGACAGTGTCAAGTAGTACTGTTAAGTTAGTTACTATAAAATTTTTATTATGTTTGATAATATACTTTTTATTAAAGATAAATTGGTCATTCCTATAATACATATATTTTCCACCCTTTTTCTGAGATAAAGTCCAGATGCGTGTCCTTTATAACCGACTTCTAAATAACCGAAGGGGTTATCAAATAAATTGTCTGTAATTATTTTTTTATTGTCGTCATCACAATTTCAGTTAATTTAATTTAGAGGAAGTATTTAATTCTATTTAATTAAGAATAGTGTGATAAGAGAACGTTGTGGTTTAAAAGAAGATGTAGTGACTAAAATTGAGAAAGGTATGCTTAGATGGTTTGGGCATGTAGAGAGAATGAATGATAGGAGACTGACAAAAAGGATTTATGAGGCAAGAGTGAATGCGAAAGTTAAAAGGGGAAGGCCAAGGCGAACGTTCCTGGATCAAATCCAGGACATTTTAATAAAGGGCCAAGTCAAGAGTACTCTAAACCGACGAACTTTTATGAAAGGTTTAATGAGAATGAAAGAAGCGAAGCAGATACGCAAGGATTGTGGCAAGTGGAAGGGTTGTCTCTGCCTACCCTTATGGGAATGAGGCGTGATGCTATGTATGAATGTAATTAAGAGGATTAATTTCCGTATAAACCATGATGACCTAATGCTGAGTCTCGTTGCAGAGCAGTTGCGGTTTCGTAGCTCTGTAACACCACAAAGTTTCTTGATTCTGTTCTTGATGGTGCATTTGATTAAGGAAAACATCCTGAGGTATTCCTATTATATATTGCAGCAACAGGGTTAGGTACAGGAACTAAAAATCCTTTCTCTTATGAGTGAAGAAGCCAGTAACCCAGTTTTGGGTTATTAATTTGTTAGTTAATCCATTTAACACCCTTTTCCATCTCCCTGAGTTATCCTTTATAGCATTAGCTTTCATTTAGCTTCCTTTTAATAAAGATTTTCATGCTACTGCATAACTCTGGAGATTATTATGGAAACGTACATAACTGTTATCAGATTTATTAGAATAGTTCATTGCAAAATGATCAAGAATTAAACGACTGATAAAATACTTAAATTTATTTTAAAAAGTTATGAGAAACCTCATCACAAAGTGTAACTGTCATGGAATATGTAACTGTCATCATTAACTTTACTTCTTTGTTCAGTAATAATTTCTTCGGATCCACTTCATCTTCCGTCCGCGTTGAGACATTATCTTCACAGAAGCACTCGCAGCAGCCTTCACTACTTCGCGAACCTAAAAAAGGTTTTTATTCTATAGAATACTTTTGAATACTAAGAGGACAAAGTTTTAGTTATTATCTACAACGCCAAATAGTGTGGGTTCGATCAGGAAAGTTGCAAAACGTCATAGAGGAATCTCATATCCTAAAGGCTTAGGATGGGAAGAGGCTAGCCACACATTAAGGCCTTAAAATGGGCAAGGTACAGACAGCTTCTGGTAGCTTTGCTGGCGCAGTGATACAACCCCAGCAAGACAAGTTAAGGAAATTGCATTTTCTAATGTGTGAACTGGAGAGAAGCATCGGTCGTGGCTAGTTTCTATCACCCTATTATCAAGATGAGCCCTCAAGTAAAACAATTGTGCTCCGTTGTGCCTCCACAAATATGATAAGAGTTTGGATTTTATGCCTATTACTCTTATCTCCTTTCGATTGGCAGACATCACATATCCTAATATTACTCTCTAAGCAGCTTTCTTTCCTTAGATGTTACTTTTTGCTACTTGTCAATGGCCTCCATACTCATAGGGAAGAGGGTTTGGAACTTAAGCCCACTATTTTGATTGGTATACACCAGAAAATCCCCCAGGACATCACTTGGCGATTGTAACTGATTAAGATGTATTTAGGACCTTTCGCCATAGAAGAAAGAGGGTCCTCCACCCTTTTTTATTATGGATGGAAATCTAAATACCTCTCTACAAGAAGAAGGATATTAACTTACACTAGACATCAGGTTCTGGGCGTTCCCCACCAGCGTGTTCATACCTTCCTTGTCCTCTTTACTGCCTGTGAAACGAGATTAGTTGGGCATCATTTTGACTCAGTATGGTGCATCTATAGAAAGGACCAGAAGATGGGAACAACACCTGCCAATATCTTGATAAGGCAGGCAGAAATGTCAGTCAGTAGGCTAAATACTGTTTCTTTAAAAATTAGTATTGATACATGAGAATTCCAAGGAACTGCCATATCCGTCTCGCTTCGATGAGGTCGATTTTCTACCTTATAGAAGTGCTGACGTACCAATTCAATGAAGTTTATCTCTATCTATATCTTCTGTTCTACCTGAAATGGCCTTATCAATACGCGTAACCTTTGGAGTTTCGTTCTTCTTCAGTAAAACACGATATCGTGGGAATAAGGGAAAACAGGGAGCGTCTACGTTTCGACTGGATTTACCATGCCGAATTTCAAGTCAATGGCATTTATAGTTGCAAAAATTTTGTGATGAATAAGTGGCACATATTGTACATTTGTATCTATACCTTACCTTGACCAAAAGATGCACCTTTGACTGTAGTCAACATTTTGAGCTGACCACTGATGGTTGGGATCTGATCACACACTTGCAGGAGATTCTGGGAAGTTTGTGAAGAAATTAGACGATAATATAAAGTTGGGGTAGTTTTAATTTAATTAAAGCGTCAATAAAAATGAACTTATTAATCCGCATTGAATCTTAGTTAATATAAAAGATTAGCGAACTAGCTTTCTTGTGCTATGTCTAATTAAAAGAAGAATCGCACGACATCGCGTGATTCAGTAATCCTTAGGTCGTATCGTAAATTTCTGTACTTACAGTTCTGATTCTTATGTCAGTACATTCCAACGCTAGTTTCTTGGCGAGGGCCGTTACTTCCCCAGATTCTTTTACAATAGCCTTCGATGTATGAAGCAGTTCCAGTTTATTTTCTACGAAATTGAAACTATATTTACTTAAAGAATTATTCGTAATTTGCGTAAATGAACGCACAAAAGTCACAAGCCTCGTCATTTATCTCGTATGAAGAGCTTTTAGGGCAAATCTCGGAATTCCTCCAGAGATATGTAGGTTTGGCGATTATTTAATTGCCCATGTCAACTCTAATTGCCAATAACAGGATACCATTGTACGATCTCACCACTGGCAGTCAGTAATATCACTACTATTTAAGTCATATATATTCGGTAACACAATATACGCAGAGATAAGACCAGACAATAGAAAAAACAAAAAATAAATCAGTTACAAATCGACCGTTACTAACGGTGCGGTTTTCATGGTATTTTATAAACTGTGAGTGTTTATTAGTGATCATTTGGTGTGTTTGATTATATAAGTGATGTGCATAACAATGAAAATCCTTGAGGTAAATTTTAATTTTTAAGATATGAGCCTATAAATACAAGACGGATCTTTTTCCCTATCTCAAAGTCTAGCGCAACATAACGATCTACACAAGAATTTTAATTTATTAAGCAAAAGATACCATTGTGTAGTTTAACTTAGCAAACATAACAACCATAACATTTGGTAGTTTTAATTTAAATCCCAAGGGCGAATTTAGCGTCATTCGACCGGCAGGGCAATCGACGCAAAAACGTGCGTGCGGGGGCGGGTCAATCTATTGTTGTTTATCCAAATTATAATTTCCATCACATTAACTATAATGCAATTCACCGACACTATCATAATCACTACCACCATCATCATCACCTGTGTTCATGTATTCAGAGAGTCTCGCCATAAGGACAGCCATTCGTTTGGCTGTTGCTACGATCTCATTGTCTCGAGCAGACCACTCGCGTACTGCCGCATGCAAGTCCAAAGCAGCAGCCTGAAAACCAAAATATCAAACACACGCTGACCATAACACTTCTCACCACCTCGCTAGAGCAATGGTGTAATACTCGCTTCGCTAGCAGAGATATTGGATCAGTCTCCGGCAGAGCAGATTTAGGAATTGGAATTTGCAAAAGGAAGATGTGTCGCCAAACAAAGTATTTACATTCCGGTACTACGATGTGTAGAAAAACCATAAGAGGTAAATTACCTCTTACCAGTTTAGCCCTGTGGTGAGGTTACAGTGGTGTCACCATCAATTACAAAATACATATTTAAATTTCATTGAAATTGGAGTACGTCTTTGGCATTACTGTCTTTACTCCATGTGTGTTTATGTATTCTGTTGAATATAACTTATTTATTTGATTATAATTTACTAATTGTGTGTTTAAATATTTCAAACTGTTGTGTTTTCATTTGTTATTTCAATATTTCTATATAATGTACAAAGAGTTTTAATCACATTAACTTCCAATTCTAATCTTTAAATTTTTTATCATTGATGATTCTAGTACACTTTATATATTTGTTATTGATATTTATCGCTTGTTTCTTCACTTAATGAATTGCATATGTGTTATTTGTTTAATATTATATTACTACACGTTTAGTTTTAACAAAATCATTAGAAAAGAGTGAAAATATATAACTTTTTCACCTGGAAAATCTTCAATATAAATAAGGAACATAATGGGCTCCATTATACCACCCTGAAGCACGCCTAATTTATTTTTAATTACTATTTTACTCCATAGATAATTTAGTAAGTTAAATAATCCTCTGAGTAGGAGAAAGATTATTAGAATCTGTTTTAATGCTAGCATGTTATAAAAGCTTAACTCACATAAATTGGTTGATCTGGTTCCGCTTGTTTTAGGAAAATATTTTCTCCGCCGAGAGCTGATTCCACTTCGCTTGTTTTCTTCATTATCTGAAACAATACTCATTATACGATAAGTTTTAATTCATATTATAACATATAAATAACATTAAAGTGCCTTTTTCTTATAGCCAATTTTATTATTTTTTACTTTATGCATTCCAAGGTTTCAAGGAATTTTAACATTACAAAGAGACACTTTAATTTCATTTATATGTATAGATAACAATACCTTTGTAGAGGCTTTGAGTAAGTTAGTGAGTTCCCTCACCTCAGCCATGACGTCTCTCCAATCAGCTCGTTTTATATCATTATACTTGGCTTCTACGGTTCTCTCAATTTTCGTTAACGTTTCTTTTAATTCAGGATCTTTTTCTACTATCGAAGACTTCATTCCTGCTTTAACCACACGACCACCGAGCCTGCCAAATCAATGAGAAACATCATTACACCCTTTTCTCTACGGAACCCCATAAAGTCATAGCCCCATACTTACGTGAGAATAATTTTCGAAGTATAAACATTTCTTTGTGGATCTTTAACAACCGTGGATTCGTCTTTGATACGTTGCATTGTTTCACCTGAAATATATTTTTATTACTGACTGGTCAGCGCTTTATTGTTATCTTTCCATCTATGTATCGCATGTCGCATTACAGCTGTCCGCGGAGTGGCACTCGGTAAAGCATCAGTTGTTTTCTTTCCATCACGGTTGCAGAAAAGTGTTTCATGTACATATAAAATATCGAGAACCCCTACGTATAAAGAGTCAACTTGCGTCAATTACTAAAACGTCATATGCCCTAAGACTAATTTGGATGATTATATTACGCTATTTATCAACATAGGTCATCGTGTCTGTATTTTCGATGATTATATCATGCTATTTATCAATCCCGGTCATCGTTTGTGTGATTGCGATGATTATATCGACATTTATCGACCTGGGTCATTGTTTTTGTACTTTCGATGATTATATGATGCTATTTATCTAACCCGGTCATCTTTTTCGTGATTGCGATGATTATATCCCGATATTTATCAACATAGGTTATCGTTTTTGTACTTTCGATGATTATATCATGCTATTTATCAAACCCGGTCATGGTTTTTGTGATTGCGATGATTACATCCCGATATTTATCAACCTAGGTTATCGTTTTTGTACTTTCGATGATTATATGATGCTATTTATCAATCCCAGTCATCGCTTTTGTGATTGCGATGATTATATCACGATATTTATCAATGTAGATGATCGTTTTAGTAATTTAGATGATTATATACTCTTTATGCGTAGGGGCTGACGGTATTCTGGTACAAAGCCTACCTGCAGCTTGTGCGAAGTCAATGGGGTCAATAGCCTGATCGCAGAGGTCTCGTATTTTGGACAACCACTCACTGTACTCTTCAAGTGTCATCGTGTAATGATCCCCAGTAGCCTAGACATAAAAAAGTAAGTCAATCACTGTACTACATCCTTAATTAAATGAAGTCGCTTCCGCTGCCTATTCGCTGAGATATTTTCAGCAATAGATGTAGTGATTCAAGAGGAAGGTCTACATATACAATACATACATATTATACTACAGAATATACGAGAAATTCATAGATTTGTAATGTGATGTCGTATAAATTATATTTTTATGCCCTTGTATCGCAAACGCTGGTTAAACCCTTCGAGATAGGTCGCATTAATGTGCTACGGAATAAATGAAAAAGGTCCATCTCCCACAGTCTCCATTTCTATCTTTTACATATTGCATAAAATATGTGTTATTTACCAAGTTATTTTATACAATACAGTATTATTTCTTGTCCATTTAATTTAATTATATACCTTGTACATTTTATGTATTATAACTGCCCATGCTGGAGTGTTGGTGCCGACGCTTATGTATGGTAGTGAAAGTTGGGTATGGCAGAAGAATCACAAAAGTAAAATAATTGCGGTAGAGATGAGAGCGTTGAGAAGAATGTGTAAGAATGGTGTGATAAGAGAACGTTGTGGTATCAAAGAAGATGTAGTGATTAAAATTGAGAAAGGTATGCTTAGATGGTTTGGGCATGTAGAGAGAATGAATGAAAGGAGACTGACAAAAAGGATTTATGAGTCAAGAGTGAATGCGAAAGTTGGAAGGGGAAGACCGAGGCGAACGTTCCTGGACCAAATCCAGGACATTTTAAATAACGGCCAGGTCAAGAGTACTCTAAACCGACGAACTTGTATGAAAGGTTTAATGAGAATGAAAGAAGCGAAGGAGATATGCAAGGATCGTGGCAAGGGGAAGGATGTTGTCTCTGCATACCCCTATGGGAATGAGGCGTGATGTTATGTATGTATGTATGTATAAGTGCCCTTAACAGTATTTCATGAAAATGGGTAGCTTAGAAGATATCAGAGATTTAAAAGCATCAGTTCAACGGCTGGCGCAATACTGCCCCATATTAATATATCGCTTTATGTTTACAAATAACGTACCTTATCATTCGGAGATTCTATTTTCTTTTGAGCAGCTTTTACCAGTATCGGTGCCAACAGTTGCATCTGTAAAATAAGAAATTAAAGCTACTGTGTGTAGGATAACATCATCATTATCATCAGCCTCGCCTTTTCCCCATTTTGCTCCGTCAATTTCAACCATAAGACGCCTTTCTCTGTTGAAATCGTCTTCTTTTGTCAAAACTGGTTCTAACAGGTTTCTACAAGATAGAAGCAGTTTAGACAAAAGATGACGTGGACCTCTATAGACGCTGGGCAGCCATGTGGTCTGCGGCTCCATTTTATGTAGGTTAATGTAATTAATTTTAGACACACACATTGATGATAATTATCTTTATTTTATGATTTATATACAATAGCATCACGCCTTATTCCCATAGGGGTAGGCAGAGACCACGTCCTTCCACTTGCCACGATCTTTGCATATCTCCTTCGCTTCTTCCATTCTTATTAAACCTTTCATACAGGTTCGTCGGTTTATAGTACTCATGACTTGGCCCTTATTTCAAATGTCCTTCCAACCTTCCCATTCACTCTTGACTCATAAAACCTATTTGTCAGTCTCCTTTCATACATTCACTCTATGTGCCCAAACCATCTAAGCATACCTTTCTCAATTTTAGTAATTACATCTTCTTTTATACCACAACGTTATAGACCAGTGTGACGTTGTCCTTGAGAACAATATAATAACTGTTATTAGCGGTAATGCACTTCTCGTTTTAACCCGCTGGGGTTCACGACAGTGATAGGGAGTACCACGCGTGCTGAGGACTCCCTACGTTCGGACCCTATGCACAGGGTTCCAAGAGTGCCCAGAGTTGTCAGTTGCCATCGCACCTCTGAACCTGGGTGTTGGATTCAGGCCAGTAACACTTACTTACATGCCACCTAAAAAAGGTAAGGTAAGTAGCAGCCCATTAACGTCCCACTGCTGGGAACAGGCCTCCTCACTCATATGAGACAGGGGTTTTAGAGCACAGACCCACCACGCTGCTGCACTGCGGATTGGCAGGCATAGTACACAAGCGCAGTCTCTATTCCTTCACTCTCATAGTCCGATGTGACGGTAATCCGACACAACCGGAGAGAGATCGGGCGCAGGACCGATGGCTTAACGTGCTCTCCGAGGCATGGGGGTGGATCACACCACCAACTTCCCAACTTCGGGCAAGTATTGAGAAAAATCTTAATAGAAACTCAATATCCGTTTTTGGATTAGCCCGACCCGGGACTTGAACCCAGGACCTCATGTCTGTAGTCGAAAATGCTAACCACTAGACCAATGAGGCAGTCTCACATACCACCTAATAAAAGATTTCTCTAAAGAGTCTTTTTCTGACTCCACTCTGTTATTATCACTTTTAGTACACCACAATGACACATGATAAGGCAGGGTAATTGAGACGGTCTTACCGCTTGATGTCGTTCTTTACCAGACGACCGATGGTATATGAGTAAGCGATCATCCTCTCTCCTGCTCGTCAAGGCTGTATATACGTGCTGGGTGAGAGACTTGTATAAAAGGCCTCTCCCAGAGGGACGCCGATTTCTAACGTCACCCGGACGTGGACTCTGCCCACGTTCCCGGAGAGCAGAAAGCAGAAGATCGATCTCGCAGAAGATCTTGCCTTTTTAACGGCTTGCACTCGAAAAGTGGTGGCCTCCCTAAGAGTTCGCCTTCCTTCCGGTTACGTTGTAAAAGCCAGTAGGGCTAACAGCTAATTACACTCGGGGCAAAAAAAGAAAGCACATTTCGCCTCAGCCTCCCCATCGGGATGGATCCTATAACTAGGCGTAACTTGTGAACATTGAAAAACCCAGAAATCCGCAGAATCTAAGACCCCAAGCTTGAACACTGGCTACGAAGAAACGAAGGACTCCGAAGACCTGAACCTGCAAGAACTGAAGTCTAACGACCCGAACGCCATACAGTCCACTGAACCCAGAGGAGTCTGATCCTGAATCCCTTCCCAAAACTTCCAATTGAAGTAGGCACTCAATAATATATATGAAACTATATAATTTCATAAAAACAGCACAAGCTCTGGTCCCTATAACCGGCAGATTTAGAAAACTGAACTTTCTGGACACGTGGCTTCGGTCATAGCTAGTTACAAAGCAAGGACATGACATGTTAAGTGAACGATAATAAAAAAATAACCTGATCGGTTGTATGTTCCAAGTCACGTGTGGAGGTATTTCCGGTCTCCGCAACAAATCTGGCAGTCTTCTTCACTCTCCTCAGCTGTTCCAGGAGTTCTGCTATCTTCTTCTCCAGTAAGAACTTACGTTTTCCCTCATCTATACAACATAGAAAAGAATGAAATGAAGCAGTTATGTCTGATTTCACCTACATATCCTAAATCAACACATTAAGTTAGGGCACCCCTTAGCTAGACTGCCTCATTGGTCCTAGACCAAGTGGTTAGCATATTCCGCCACAGTCATGAGGTCCCGGGTTTCTTGATATTTTCCCGGAGTTGGAAAGTTGATGGTGTGCTCCACCCCCGTGCTTCGGAGAGATGATCTCTCTCTGGTCGTATCGGATTCCTGTCACATCAGGGGATGAGAGTGAAGAAATAAAGAGTGCACTTGTGTACTACGCCTGTCGATCTGCAGTGGAGCAGCGTGGTGGGTCTATGCTCTAACAACCCTCTCTCCTGTGAGTGAGGAAGCCTGTGCCCAGCTGTGGAATATTAATGGGCTGCTACTTAACTTTTTACCTCTTTCCTTAACTGACCTCTAAATGAACTTGGGATACGGCGCATCTGTCTGTTTTAACACGATATATGAAAAACTACAAACCGATTTTCATGCGGTTTTTACCAATAGATAGAGTAGTTATTAGAGAAAGTCTTGTCAAATTTTTACATAAATATTGTGAATATCCAGTGTTATAAAAGCTATAATTTCCAAAACATTAGTATTTTTTAAAATTGAAAAAGACTTTTTAATATACCCCTGGTGGGACTCGAACCCACAGTCCCCGGCTTAGGAGGCCGATGCCTTATCCATTAGGCCACAGGGGCTGATGCTATTCAAACCAAAATATTACTACACTTGTTAATAACGAATAAAATACTCTCTTTAATAAACTAAGTAAATATACATTGCCGTAGCTCAATCTAATATTACTTACACGCTTAGAGCTTCCCGTTTACGTACAAGTATCGTAATTAAATAAAGGCCTATCCTATTCGTTATATCAACAATTTTTTTATTGCCGACTATTTAGCGCTTGACTGTGATCTCACCTGACACAATAAGTGATGATACAGTCTAAGATGGTAGCGTGGTAATTTGGTAACAATATATACGCTGTAATTTCCTTAATTTGCCCCGTCGCGATTCGAATCCAGGTCCTCTGCTAGAGAAGCCATCAATTCTGATGGTAAGTGTAGTTACTTTCATAATTATACAATAAATATATAGACCGCTCCCGAAAACTAAGACAGATGATAGTAAGAATGACACCTATGATGAAGCGGAATCAAAATTGATCCTGATTTAAAAAAAAAGTTAACATTATTTACGCTCCGTCATGTCAGTACAGCTAAATGATCTGATAGTTTCATAAAAATACATTACTTTATCAAAACAAATAAAAACAACCAGCAATGAAAGACAAAATTAAAACAGGTGTCATCTCAGCTCGGGTCAACGACCTCTAGCTAGCGATGGCCCCGGCTGTGTTATAGAGAAATTAAAATTTGTCCATAACTTGACACTTATTCGACGACAAATTGTAAGATTAAAAAAAAGGTATGTAGCAGCCCATTAACGTCCCGCTGTTGGCCACAGGCATCTTCACTCATAGGAGAGGGTTTTTAAAATTACCACGATACTCTGTCATTGTAGACAAGTGCACTCTCTATTCCTTCACTCTCATAGTCCGATGTGACCGCAATTCGACACGAGAGAGAGAAAAAGAGAGATCAGACGCAGGACTCACGGCTTAACGTACTGTCAGAGACACGGAGAATCTCTTAACAGAAAGCTGAATATCCATTTTGAGTTCGGGACTTGAATCCAGAACCTTATCTTTGTAAATGAACATTCTCATCACTAGACTAATGAGACAGTTCATAAACTAGAGGCTTTTAGAGCATAGACCCTTGTTGTTGCTATTAGATTACATTAAATTTCTTATTACACCAGTTCAAATTCAATTCTCAAAGTCCGTCGAGTCATCTACGTCGCGTGCAATAAATTACCTTTTTCTGTGTGCACCAAGTTATCCAAATTGTCCAAAGGATTTTCATTTAGGAAATCTTCCACCACTCTTGTAACAACATTCCTCTCCAGCATCTTACGAAGTTCTTTAAGACGCTCCATTAGCAATCTATGAAAAAACAAGTATGCCTCAAAAGACATTTCTTGCTTATGTAACTTTTAAAGTCGCTGGTACCTTCTAAGATATCCATTTGAATGAAATACTGTGAAAGGTAGTTTTAACCAACATGAAATGTAAAAATGGTTACAGTAATTTACCCTTTAGAGTCGAAAGTTTAGAGACAAATACAAATTATAGCAGACTTTTTAATAGATCTTCTAAAGATATACAATTCCATATAACATTAAGTTGATCTAGCTCGTAAGGTATAGTCAGCTTTAAGCGCACAAAAATTTAGATATTTTAAAAGATTTAAACGAACAGACAGCAGAAGCGACTTCATATTACACTATGTAAAGATCATATTATCAATTGGTCTCTAATTAAACTCTGAATTAAAATGTTTTATCAAAACTCGTAACAGCGTTGGGAAAAAATTGCATTGGATTTTAAAGAAGCTTTGGACTCAGTAAACTATATCCAAATGTAATCAAATTAGCATTTTTCGGAGAGCTGTTATATTCAGTTGTAAGATTATCATGTCATAATTAACTTTATCCAAATTTGGACAATTCATTCATCTCTATTATCGTCTCAGTAATTAAGAATACATAAGAATACATAAGAATACATACATAAGAATACATTGTAATTTGTTTTACTAACCACCTAAGATTAAATTTTTTTTATCTTTGAAGATATAATGAAAATGGTAACTAACCTCGCTTTAGTGTTGTTGTATTTCACATTACAATCATCCAAAAGCTCTTTAACTTCATGAATCACGTGCTTCATCTCTTCCTTCTCACCTCCAGATAAGTCTTCACACACCAGCTCAGCCAGTTCAATTACATTTTCTGTCGCTTTAATACCAGAGGTTTTATCATTCTCCTTTGCTGTTGGTTTGGATAGCCAAGAGTTAGCTAAATCGAGTCTGAAATTAATCATAATTCATATATCCTTACTTAATTTTGATCCAAGGCTTTCCTATATATTTCAATTATGTCTCAGGTGGAGCAGTAAAGTTTTGTGTGACCCAAAAATCCCTTTTCTTATCAGATATCCATTCTCAAGTGTTACGTCTCGTTCAAAACATGACACCAAGCATTTGAGATGTGGACACTGAGGTGGTCAAATGTTCAGGTACTCAAAGGAGTTCAGATAAGCCGTATGATTAAGAGGACCATCATGCGGATCCTAATTTTAGTACCTAAAGTTGATCCCAGTGAACTGTATTACCTCAAAAAAGGACCTGGAGAAGCAGTATGGGAAATAGTATACGGGAATGGATATGTCATAATTACACACAATTAATAAGGCTAAATTTCACTTCAAAAAAGGCACTCGATGCTGATGATGAGAGGTTATTGGATTCACTTAATACTTTGTTAACCATATCCTGGATTTATTCATTTTTATAAATAAAAGCTTCTTCAAATGCTTTTGTTTGACTTACTGCTTTTGTAGAAAACTCTTGGCTGGACCGTCTTGCTCCTGAAAAAACAATTATTACATAAACATCTAAGCATTGTTAATCATTGAAACCATGCTCAACACCGTAGTCGATGGTCGTTTTGTACATTATTGTCAACTGTTACTAATTACATGTGGTGATTATAAATATGGGACCAACCGTATGAAAATTTTGTCGGACAGTTTAGATGAATTAGGAAGACACTGTTACCCAGGTTGGGGCTATCATTTTTGAACTTTATTGCGATAAATGTTAGCTCATTTCAGCCCGTTTAGATTTGCTTCGACATATTTATTAAATAACATCGGATTGAACCCCTGCAAAATTTGGGTAGGTTTAACTAATGAATATGTAGGTACTTTACCTCTTGAGATTTCGAAGGCTCCACTAGACCTGCTTGAACGCCTTTATCCCTAGAAAAAGGTTAAAAAGATATTTATAAGTACGTATTAGTTGAGCAATGAACATTCACCTTTTACCAATTTAACGTCTTACCATCTTAAACAGTATCAACTTCTCATAATTTAGTTAGAATAGTTTTGCTTATATTTATTGAAGATTTATTAAATTTTTGCATAAAAATTATCAGATTTGTATTAGATTATACAAGTGTAATCTATTACTATTATTGTGACTATTAAGTAATTGTTGTTATTTCGAATCGTCTTGCTCGCAAATTTGACGACTTCCAGCCCCCCGAAAAAGCTGGCTTCCGAAAATGCCATAGACCACATCTTTACCCTGCGGCAGAGTATACAGACGACTGTAAAGTATCGGCCACTTTACTTAGCGTTCTTGGACTATGAGAAAGCCTTCGATTCGGTGGAAACATGGGCCGTGTTGAGATCTTAGCAAAGTTGCCAAAATCATCCACCGGTACATACAAGTGTTGAAGTGCTTGTACGAAAACGCCACCATGTCAGTCCGTATACAGGACCAAAGCACAGAGTCTATCCAACTGCAGCGTGGAATGCGACAGAGAGATGTTTTCTTCCCGAAACTATACTGCGGCGTTGGAAGACCTCTTTAAGCTTATGGAGTGGAACGGACCGAGCATTAACATCAATGGCGAGTACATCACTCATCTACGGTTTGCCGATTACGTGGTCATTATGGCAGAGACTCTGGAAGATCTCAATGCAATGCTCGATGACCTCAGCAGAGCTTCTCAACAGGTGGGCCTAAAAATGAACATGGATAAGACGAAAGTTATGTCCAATATCTATGTTCCGCCCAACCCAGACATCGTTGAGAACTCGGCACTCGAAATTGTAGACGAGTATACATACTTGGGACACGTAGGCTAGATAAGTAGGTCCAATTTCGAGAAAGAGGTCAACCGCCGAATCCAATTCGGTTGGGCAGCGTTCAGAAAACCCTGGAAGATATTTTTGTCCAATATCCCTCAGTGCCTGAAGATCAAAGTTTTCGAACAGTGCGTGTTGCTAGTGCTGACATACCGATCGGAAACGTGGTCGCTGACTATGGGCTTCATTTGAAAGCTCAGAGTCACTTGTGCGTGCGATGGAGAGGGCTATGTTTGGAGTTTTACTACGCGATCAAATCAGAAATAAGGAGATCTGTAGCCCTAAGAATCGCGAACCTGAAGTGGCAATGGGCGGGGTACATAGTCCGACGAACCGATGGATGTTGTGGCCCGGAGGTGCTGGAATGGCGATCCCGCACCGACCGGCGCAGTGTAGGGAAACCCCCCACAAGGCAGACCGACGATATAAAGAGGGTCACCGGTAGCCGCTGGACTCAGGCAACGCAAGATCGGGCCTTGTGGGCTTCATTTCGTGAGACTTATGTCCAGCAGTGGATGTACATTGGTTGAAGCGATGACGGCAACGACGAGCAACTTTAAACAAAGCCCACGCAATACTTACTCATTGCTTGGCGAACGTTTGCGAGTTGCGTTTGTTATACATTAAGGGCTGGATTGGTGGAAAATTCATTGTTATCCGAATTATGAAGCGATAAGAAGCAACAAGTACGCCATAGCGTATTTAAATCAGCGCGTTTTCTTTTATTTCTTTCTTTACAATAGGGCACCAACAAGATAAAATAGTTGTGATTTAGGAATGAGCTCACAATTAGATACGTGGTTTCTCGTCAAGAGTCCAGGGTTGAAAGTCTGGACAGGCACTTCAGAGATCTCTTTGTACAGCGAACATGCACAATTTTTATTTAAAATTCTCTATCTTCTTGGTGATGGATAACATCTTAAGGAAACCTGTACCTATATGCAGGAAGCAATTCTGGGATACTCGTATATGTCTCCTCTTAAAATGCATTGGAGGAGCATGGCTCTACCAACTCTCTTCCCTATAAGTAACAAGGCCTCTGTCCAGCATTGGGACGTTAACAAACTGCTTATCTGCTAAAATATTACCTGATACATATAAGGAGTGCTTCAAAAGCTTTAATGACATCACTGCTGCCCAGAGTCTTCCAGTTCATAACCTCCTCGTGTGATGTACTAGCTTTCGTCACCATCTTAGATGTATTTAATTGCAGGGTCCTTAAAAGTAGAATTATTTTTCCTTTTTTATTACTCATAAGCACTTGATGACAAACTGCCTCATTGGTCTAGTGGTTAGCATGTTCGACTACAGACATGAGGTCCTGGGTTCGAGTCCTGGGTCGGGCCAGTTCGAAATCGATATTGAGTTTTCTATTAAGATTTTCTCAATATTTGCCCGAAGTTGGGAAGTTGGCCGTGTGATTCACCCCCGTGCCTCGGAGAGCACGTTAAGCCGTCGGTCCTGCGCCTGATCTCTCTCTCTCTCCGGTCGTGTCGGATTGCCGTCATGTCGGACTATGAGAGTGAAGGAATAGAGAAGTACACTTGTGTACTATGCCTGTCAATCCGCAGTGGAGCAGCGTGGTGGGTCTATGCTCTAAAAACCCTCTCTCATATGAGCGAGGAGGCCTGTGCCCAGCAGTGGGACGTTAATGGGCTGCTACTTTACTTGATGACAAGTCATAATACAGTCTGAGATGGCGATTAACGTGGTAAAACGTATTGTCTGTTAATGATGTCTATATATGACGGAGTCCCCAGTGCAATGATATCTCTCTCGCACTAGCTTCGCTGGTGTTCGCTTTGCTCGTCCTGGGTTCGATATCTGGCAAAGCAGATTTAGGAAATCACTTTTTTTAATTTGGAAAGCTTTGGCCGTAGGTACCATCTACCGTAGGCCAGGTACGATTCTACCAGCAAACAAGTGCTGCAAAGCAACATTTTTCATTTACATTCCTCCTCCTATTGATGATAACGTGATATCCTGTAGCCTGTAGCCTGCTTCGATAAATGCTATCTATCTATTTATCGCAAAGTGAAAGGATTCTTGAAATTAATTAATGTACTTACATCAAATAATACTTGCGTCAACCGCTAATGAGCTACAGGAGATGGTAAATATTATGAATGACGCTTTGAAAGGGAAGGAATGAAAGTGAATGCCAACAAAACGAAAGTTATGCTTTTTGAACGAGATGAATCTATGATGAATGGCAATATTTTGATAGATGGGGAACAAGTGGAAGAGGTGAAAGAATTTGTATACTTGGGATCTAAATTTACAAAAGATGGAACATGTGAAAGTGATATCGAAAGGAGAGTGAATGCAGGGAATATGGTAAATGGTGCTCTGCATGCTTTTATGAATAGCCAGATGGTGTCTCAAAGGGCTAGACTGGCAGTGCATGCTGGAGTGTTGGTGCCAACGCTTATGTATGGCAGATGAATACTACTAAACTAAGTGACAGAATAAGAAATGATGTGATAAGAGAACGTTGTGGTAAAGAAGATGTAGTGACTAAAATTGAGAAATGTATGCTTAGATGGTTTGGGCATGTAGAGAGAATGAATGAAAGGAGACTGACAAAAAGGATTTATGAGTCAAGAGTGAATGCGAAAGTTGGAAGGGGAAGACCAAGGCGAACGTTCCTGGACCAAATCCAGGACATTTTAAATAACGGCCAGGTCAAGAGTACTCTAAACCGACGAACTTGTATGAAAGGTTTAATGAGAATTAAAGAAGCGAAGGAGATATGCAAGGATCGTGGCAAGTCTCTGCCTACCCCTATGGAAATGAGGCGTGATGCTATGTATGTATGTACTTACATCTTTAAATACTTACTTTGTTTTATCTATAACTTCAGCAGACATATTTGTTTTCTTAGCATCATTAGATACTTTGGGTTGGGTTATCTTCTTGATGGTGAGGTTAATTTTTCTTATGGCATCTAAATGTTTCATTATCTGCAACGTGAAGTCTATTTCCTGTAAACATTAAAGTAAAAACATTAAAAATCCTCGTCCTCATCCTTGTTATGATGCTTAGTTTATTATTGACACCAGTGGCTGTTATAAATAAAGCTGATGGAATGAGTTGAAAACAATACAGCAAAAATTTCGGGACGTTAAGATCTGTTTAGAAGACTGCGAGTGTTTGGAAGAAGTAAATCACGTACTTTGACTTCAATTTGAGTTCTTAGCAATAATAGGTGCATAATGGCAGCCCAAGGAATCCAAAGGAAATATTTGCTATAAAATATGGTAAATACATATTATACAAGTACATATGATCAGCAACGCAGAGAAATTCTAATATACAATATAGAAGTTCAAAAATAGTACTAAAATTGGAAGTTTCTATAATCAAAATACCTTCCAAAAGAAGAAGGCTATTACAGCTGTTTTAAAGCATTATAAACAGATTAATACAAATTATGGCATATATTAGGATTTGGAATATAAAGCAATAGTGGTTCCATTGCCCCATCCCCTGAGGATAACCAACGACAAACTTCGTCCGATATAACTCCATAAACCAGGTCATTATAAGGTGAGATCACAGTCAAGTGCTAACTTGTCAGCCATTTAAAAAGTACAAAGATTAAGTCTTACCTCAGTTGTAGATAAATGGGCGAGATTATTTAACGTATTGACTTCGGACTCTATCATTTTTGTTTCAACGATTAATGGATGTTTTTTATCATCCTTCACCTTTTCGCGTGCTTCCTCTAATGTTTCTTGTAATTGCTGGACTTGCTTAATCAGTGGACCTTTTAATTCTATTGCCTGTTAAAGTATTTATTTAAAATTATTAACTACATTCTTTATATAGAAAAAAAGACTAATAATATCCCATTGTTATTTCCTATTCCTTGGGTAATGACTCCAGAATCATAGGGGAGGGGGTTTTATAGTATAGACCTACCACACTGCCTCACTGTGGATTGGCCGGCCGCACATATCACAGGTTTCTTCGCGGGATGTACAGGATGCTTAGATGGTTTGGAATGAATGAAAGGAGACTGACCAAAAAGGATTTATGAGTCAAGACTGAATGGAAAAAGTTGGGTATGGCAGAAGAATCACAAAAGTAAAATAAATGCGGTAGAGATAAGATCGTTGAGAAGTATGAGTGGATTGTAACTGAATGACAAAGTAAGAAATAGTGTGATAAGAGAACGTTGTGGTATAAAAGAAGATGAGTGACTAAAATTGAGAAAGATATGCTTAGATGGATTGGGCACATAGACAGAATGAATGAAAGGAGACTGACCAAAAAGGATTTATGAGTCAAGAATGAATGGAAAAGTTGGAAGAGGAAGACCAAGGCAAACGTTCCTAGATCAAATCCAGGATATTTAAAACAAGGACCAGCTGAAGAGTTCTCTAAACCGACAAACTCGTATGAAAGGTTTAACGAGAATGAAAGAAGCGAAGGAAATATGCAAGGATCGTGGCAAGACGTGGTGCCAACCCCTATGGAAATGAGGCGTGATGCTGTGTATGTATGTACAGATTTCTTCGCGTATTTCGTCACCGAATAGTAAGCTTAGTAAGGCTTGCATAGCAAGCAGATTCATTCGGGACGAATAAACTCATGAATAAAAACGGTTCTCCGTGGATTTTAGTTGGTATTGCGTGGCCTCTTCCTTCGCCCAGTCCTATTTGGGTCGAGATACGTGCTTAAAAGCATTTTTCAGGAGCCACCACTCCTAGCTAGCTAGGACTTACCTGTTCTCCTGGTCCACTGCAGATGATTCGGAGACACGAATCTTCTATTGATTCAATTATTTTGGATAATCGTGGTAAATCTATAGGTCCTTGTTTTGCAACGTTTTGATTTGAATCCGGGAGTGACAGCTAGAATAAATATTGCATTGTAGTCAGTGGTTTGTCCCTATCTACATTTTAGGGTTTGAAACCATCCAAGGGATTAGAAAGAGATTCATGCGGAATTGGTTTTCTTCCAAGAGTATGTTTATTGAATTGAAATTTAGCATAGTGATTCTTAGGCCATCGAGATCCTGAATAAGGCGTGTGACACTGCGTTAAATATTTTGCTACCAGTGTTTCAAATATATCTTAGTTTCTTAAAATAAAGAAGTATGATATCGAGCGAAACGTATTGGATTGCTATCGACAATGTTGTAGCCATTGTAATGAACCTTAAAAGATAGACATACCCTCCCTATCCCGGACTTTTTTGCAAATTTATTATGCTCTCGTTGGTCGTAACATTCCCCCACCCATACGAGACTGTGCCACAAAGCATACTTTTAAGCATCACTTGAATCTTTATATGTTAAAAAAACAAAAAGAAGCAGAGAATTATTCTGCAGAATCCTCTATATTGTAGCAGCGAATGTAGACCGAGTTATTTCACTTATTATAATATGAATAATGTATTTATTTTAATTTTATCATTAGTCTATCATCTTTTCATTTATATCTACTAATTTATCATTTTTTTTAATTTTAATTTTTTTTTATTGACTACGTTTAGTTTATCATGCCGAGCAAAATTATGTTTTGTCCTCTTTTTATTAAGATTGGATTAAATTTAGTATACATTTAGTGTTTCTTTTTGTGTTTTTACTGTTAGTTGCCATTTTTTCCTTTTTTTTTCAAATATTTTAACACGCTGTGGCGTCACCGGGATCGCAGCTGAAAATCAGCGTCATGTGTTGTATAACACATGACAATTGCTGAGCTGTGAACCTTTTCCAGGTGGTGCTACAGACAGTAACGCTGCAAAGCTAGATTAAGAACACTGTTTGTTACACCATTACAGAATAAATGTTTCTTTCTTTCTAATTCATGAGATATAAGCCGTGAAACCAACAAATTCTTCATTTACCATAATCCCCCGGAATTTGTAAAGAGGTGATTGTTGATTTCCCTTCTGTCCATTTGAAGGCAATTCTTAATAAAGTCAGAAAATTAGCATTTCTTTGAAATATGTTTTTGTAGAATAAGTAAATTACCAAATAAGCAGTTTGCGCTGCGATTTCTGCGCTGTTGCAAACAGACGATGTAACATAACGAAGGGCTTTGCTTAATTCAAGCCTTGAAATAGGGGCATCACAATCCAGTTTTTCTGAAAAAAAAAAAGTGAAAAGCTAGTTGCTCATGTAGAACTATTAGGTCAGCAAGTAACTACTATAGACGGTATCATTATCAGGTGATAGGCATTATAGGCAATAAGAAATTGTCTAATCATTCGAAAGCTCAGAATCACTCAGCGTGCGATGGAGAGGACTATGCTCGGAGTTTCTCTACGCGATCAAATCAGAAATGAGGAGATCCGTAGCAGAACCAAAGTCACCGACATAGTCCTACGAATCGCGAACCTGAAGTGGCAATGGGCGGGGCACATAGTCCGACGGACCGATGGACGTTGGGGGCCGAAGGTGCTGGAGTGGCGACCCCGCACCGGACGGCGCAGTGTAGGGAGACCCGCCACAAGGTGGACCGACGACATAAAGAGGGTCGCCGGTAGCCGCTGGAGCCAGGCGGCGCAAGATCGGGCCTTGTGGACATCATTACG
>JACTOM010000167.1:1199677-1374445 GCA_015832385.1 Elymnias hypermnestra
TACATGGCTATCCTCCCTTCTCATTACATGTCCATACCAGGCTAACCTTCCACTCCTTAACTTCTCGGTCACTGGTGCTACTTTCACACTTCCTCTAATATACTCATTCTTAATCTTATCCAATTTTGTCACTCCACACATCCATCTCAACATTCGCATCTCCGCTGCATGCAATTTCCTTTCATTCTCCCCTTTGGTGGCCCAGCACTCTGCTTGTGTATAAGAGACAGGTCTTACGATCGTCTTATAAATCTTCCCCTTTAGTTTAAGGGGCATTCTGGCATCGCAAATTGTTCCCGAGACCTGCCTCCACTTCATCCAACCTGCATTTATCCTGCTAGTAACATCTCGGTCAATGCCGCCGTCGTTTTGGAAGATAGAGCCGAGGTAACGGAAATCTGAGCAGACTCGAAGGGAAACACCATCTAAGACAATCGAAGAAAAACTGGATGGATCCCAGAAATCACAGAACAGATGTTCTGTTTTGGTCCCCTTTTAAGAGTAATAAAATATATGCATACTTCAGTTGCTTATTTTCAACAATGATTTTGATAAGTTTAAGTCACTTCATAACTAGCCAATCCTTCACTCCATCACTTATTTAAATGTAATGGTAAATATTGTAATTACCTCTGACAAGGGTAACATTTTACCATTTCAGAATGTCATCAACAAACCACCAGGTAAACTGAAAAATTTTATCCCTTAGTTTGTCCGATCGCGTTTTTTACTGTCCCCCGTGATTTGTCCGCGCTTTTTAACGGAAATAACCGTCGCCTACCCCGCCCCGTTTTAGCATCGATTGCACCCCAGGTCCAATGACGCTGGCTATAATCAAAAACACAAATAAGCACTCATTTTATAAAATACCACACAAAACTTAATGACCTTCGACGCGACACACGCTATTTTAGTAACGGTCACTTTGTAACTGATTTATTTTTCGTTTTTTCTATTGTCTGGTGTTATTTTACGCATATTTTGTTACGAAATTTACCGAGAAGCGAAACACATTATTAATTTAAAAAAGAGATGGATATATTTATGACTGCCCGAGTCGCAACAGACCTAGTGGCCCATGTTACTCAGTAGTCGATACAGGCAATCTAGGGAAACAGAATATGCCATTTAGTGGTCGACACGGATAATCTAAGGTTTAAATTCTAGTCTGAAATTACCGGAAATCTTTAACTATTAGCCAAGGTACAAAAGGACAGTTAGTTTTTACTTACGTGATGAGTCAGCTCTGAGTTTTTCAGTAAGTTATACGTGGCTACGTTCATTTCTTGTATCGCCTCTTCAGTGCGATTGTTCTGGACGGGGTTGTCCTACAAATTATATTTTTTTACAACTGTGTACTTGAGAACTACTTCCCAAACACTCTAAATATTACTCTTGACCAAACTAGGACAAGTTACTTCTTAGTAAGAGATATTTCCACGTTCTCTATATAAGACTTTGTATTAAATGTGCATATTTATGGGAACATATATATAATATGCCTTTTTTTTCGCTGGGAAATGCTTTTATGCACCCCGACTTAGTAAGAGTCGGGAGTGTGGGACTCACAGATGAGACAGAATACCTACTAAAACCCAGCGGTCACACCTCATCCTAATGTGGGACACCAGCGGCTCGCTTGCGCAATCCAACATGGTGTCCCGGATGAAGCTGAATCACGACTCATTCGAAAACAAAACCCGAATCAAGGCTGTGGGACGAGGCGCGCAAATCCACGCCGTCTGCCGCCCAACCTTCGGCGACGTATAGCAGGGGCATCAGGAGCAACCTCCCGCTCCCTCTCATGCGCCTCCTTTAGTGCGATAACATTTTCGTAAAAGGAGGCGACGGCTCTCCACCCTGCTTCGCTAGCGACCATTGCGCGGGCAATGCTAGTTAGCGAGAGGTCTCCGCCAATCAACGACACCAAGAGATGCCGCTGTGATGCCCACGCCGAGCATTCTGCCACAGTATGGTGCGCCGTGTCAACGGGGTCATCGCACTCGTGGCAGATGGGCGATTCCTCTCGGCCAGCAATATGATGCAGGTACTTCCCGAAACAGCCGTGTCCGGTGAGCACCTGCACTAGTCTATACGAGTGTTCCATGGCTCCTGCACAACCACTGTTCCAGCAGAGGGCGGAACGCCTCCACTGTCGCCACACCTGCTATGGGAGTCTCAAGATCCTCCCTCCATTTTGTTATCAGAGTCCTATCGGCTAAGACTCTGATCCTTCGGACCTCGTCATTACTAGGCAGTCCGCCTCTAGTCCTCGCGTCTTGTCTACATTGATATGTAGCGGCGAGGACATCCGCCTGAAGCTCCTATGGAGGGTCACCCGCCAGGAGCGTTGCTGCCGTCCAATAATATGCCTGCCTCATTGGTCTAGTGGTTAGCATGTTCGACTACAGACATGAGGTCCTAAGTCCTGGGTCGGGCTGATACGAAAATCAATATTGAGTTTTCTATTTAAAACTTTCTCCATATTTGCCCGAAGTTGGGAAATTGGCAGTGTGATCCACCCCTGTGCCTCGGAGAGCACGTTAAGCCGTCGGTCCTGCGCCTGATCTCTCTCCGGTCGTGTCGGATTCACATCGGTCTCTGAGAGTGAAGGAAAAGAGAGTGCACTTGTGTACTATGCCTGCCTGTCTATGCTCTAAAAACCCTCGCTCCTCGGAGGGAGGAGGTCTGTGCCCAGTAGTAGGAACTTAATGGGCTGCTACTAACTTACCATAAAATATATAAGGGAACCTGCATATCAAGGAAGAAATTCTAATGACATACTTAAGAATGTCCTCCAGTCGCTTGCAAACAATGGAGCAGCTTGAAGAGTTTGTCATCAAAATAGTGGGAAACCTGCATGTTATGAGAATAATCCAGACAATGAAGTATTAAGTCTAAATGGAAATACATGCCTCAAAATAAAATGGTCCTTGTAGGGTCATAATGCTTACCTCACTCTTAAGTCCTCTAGCAATTGCTGCCAAATGCTTAACAGTTTCTAAAGTGGCATGAGCGTTTTTAGACAATGCCTCCGGTTTAGTCAAACAGAGTGGTAAATCAGCAGATACTGAGCCTAATTTTTCCATCTGTTTATACAGTTTATTATTTAACTCGCTGCAATTGAAAACAACATTGATAAGGTTATTTAGCTCGATTATATTGAAACAGATTAGGGGTTTATAATCATCAGTTCTTTATGCAATGTTACTTTTAATATCCGGAATGATTTTTTAATTTCTTTAGATGATTATTGGGACCATTATGAACATTCTTTAATGGAGAGGGTTGTTTATTAAAATTCTCTCATCTTTGATTAATTTGAAGAATTAGAAGTTGAATGGACAGTTCATATTTAATTAGAAGACATTGTTTCTTGTTTAGACAAAGTAAATTACCGCAAACTTGAGAATTTATTTTTGGTAATGGTGACGCCAAGTGTCTTGACATCATCATTTATTAAAGAGATCCGGACGTTTGTCCTTATCCTGTATAAAGTAATTATAATATATTGCAAATTTTTTAAGCTTACGTTTGTTGTCCCGCCATAGAAGGAGTGCTCGGTGCAAATAAACTTGAAAGCTCACTCTCCTTTATTATTTGCAATTGTTTCATCGATACATTCTTGTCAAGGTTGGATTTTTTATAATCTTCGGCATAATTTTTTAATTCCTGTTAAATAACTCATAGTTTTTACTAATACAAATGCGAATTTTTACTTTTTTCATCTCCGAAATTTTAATGCCTTTAGTATAAAGATGCGTGCCTAAAGGCGAGTTGAAGTTATTTATTTATTGCAAAAATAAAGCTTCAAAGCAGTAAAGCAAGAGATAACTGAAAGGGCATTTGGGCTCAAGCTGATGAAAGTGCTTTCGAAACGGTTTACACGGTATTTTTTAAAACTACTTTTAAAGAACTAGTATAAAAATTACTTGTAGCATTAATAAGACTTCGAATAGATACTGAACAAATAAATGACATACCTCTAAAACCTTTTGGGTGGTAGCAGAGGTATCAACGTCTTGCCACGTGGCAACACGTTGACTTGACGTAACGGCATGTAGTTTTAACAAATTCAGGAGGTTTTGGAGGTGCTTCTTAAGTCTGTAATTAAATAGCACTAAGTGGAAGATTTATATTCAGATATGATGAAGACACTATTAAAAAGCAAATCAGATCTTTCGTGGTTATCACCTCTTGGACTGTATCATCACTTATCTTATTGAATTCTTGTTAGTTTAGATCGATACCATCTTCGACATTGTCGACATCTTAGCCATCCGATGGGATGCTAGTCATACACTCACTCTTAAGAATAATATAATTAATAAGATGTAAGCTGATAATTAACTTTCCAAATTAGGATTTATCAAGTTTTTATGGGTTCCCTCATTATTGGAAAGAGACATAGAAATGTGGTGTGATTTCATGCTGGTGATCTATGCACCCTTGTAATTCTCTAGTATGTGCTTTACAAACCCAAGTTTCACTTACTTTAATTGGTATTCAGCAGTGGCTCCTTCCATTTCCATTGCATATCGCACTAGTGCTTTAGGCAACATATTTTCATCACCAGCTGCTAATACTGTTGTTAAAGTTGTTTGCGATGCTTTTAATGCCTCTTCGGTTAAGATTGCTTTTACCTAAAAAAAACAAATTGCAAAAAAAGTGCAATTCACACGTGGTAGTAGTGACACCTTCAACTATTTTAGCGCGTTGTATCATCACTTACTATTATTTACCATCCTACGTTAAGCCTTATACGTTTATGTGTCTGTCTCTTTTTACCGTCGTCTTTTCGTTACATCGCTTTTCAGTTTCATCTATTTTCAAATCACAGCTAAAGAAGTTTTCACTTCAAAAAACTAATGCCTTCTTGGTTTTCAATAAAATTCCTCCCAATATATTGTAAAGGAACATATACAGATTCCCCCATAAAGCATGCGACCGAAGCCTCACTAGTACTATTTATATATAATGAACAACATCCGGATTCTTCCATTTCGTTTAAAGAGCTAGGGAATCACTTATGAGTGACCATTTATCAAAAATAAAAAGCATCTTATAACGTTTCAGTTAGGAACGGGCATCCGGGGCCACAGCCCCAGGGCCTCGACAAAAAAGGGGATCCCACAATAGAGACTTCGAAACTATTCATAAAAAGGAGTGATGAAATTTGTTTCAATAGTTACCTTTATATGTTGTTTAATTCATTTATTTTTATATATAGGTTAAGAACTTACAGCTTTATCGTGATTGTCAACAGGCTTCAATATTACTTCGATTTTCTTTTCCACGTCTTCTAAATTGTGCAAACTTTCATCTATTGTTGCACCCTTTGCACTTGATATGCTGCTGTTAGTTGCGAATCTGAAAGTAAATTATACCGTTAGGCTATAGGGAAGTATTATGAGCCATAGCAATATTGGATGTATTTTATAAATATTACCTCAGGAGGTCCAAAGACTCCGCCAGTGTCTGTAGTTTATAATTCAGCATTTGTTTTGAATTATCATCTTTCATTTTGATTACGTAAGAATTTATATATTTCACTTTATTATCACAGTCCTGAAAATAAAGCAAGAGAGTATCAGTGTGTCTAGTGTAAAAGAACAAAATAATTTACTACTAAACGTAATAAAAAAAGAAATAGACCATCCTTATCTATATCTATCTTATCGTGCATAACATCAACATATTAACAATAGCTATAAATAAAAGGAAGACACTAACCTTAGTGAAGTGATCGATTTTAATCATAGCATCTATAATGTTTCCTTCTTCAGGTTCTTCTTCAAGATGTGTAAGATTATGTGCGTTTTGTTTCATTTTTTCACATACATCTTTGACATCCTGTAAAATTACCCCTGCATTAGCACCCCTCCATTTTATTCAGTAAAGTTTATTGCGTAACTATCTTCGATTTTATAAACTTAGAATCTGCCCTTTACTTATATAAGATCTAAGTTTTTCTAGAAATATTTGTTTTTGATGTAAACAAATGGCTTGTGGATAGAACGAATAGTAATAGTAAGATAGGATTAATAGATTAAAACCCAGACTTGACTAAAAACGGAAATATTGTTTATGATATACCGATATATTGAACAGAGATTCTATTCGGAAATGTAGATTTGATTCGATTGCAGCATCTACTAAAACATAAAAAACGCATCTTAGTACTTCAAGTTTATTTAAGTACAACAACCTCACCACTAATATCTTAATTTCATAATATTTCATCAAATTTTCATCTATCTAAGTCTCCTGAGCGTTTCATTAATCTTTTATCTTCTTTTATAAAAATTGTAATTAGTATTGATAGTGTACAATATTTAATTTGTTTTACCAATAGTGCATGCTTATCTTCTAATTGGATGTCATCAACAGCAGCAGAGAAGTCATCCACATTGGCTTTCACGTCACCGATGAAGTCCTAGAAATATCATATCAGTTAGTGAAACAAGCTACTGTTCAGAAAAGATTACATCTTTAAAAAATGTTCTTTTTTATATATTTACAGCTAAATCGACGATATCACTTTCCCCAGCATCCTTTCGTCGCGAGAGGAGACATATCTTCTGCAAATTCATGATGGAATTTTCCAGGTCTTGACGTTTTTGAGATTCCTTTAAATAAATTATAATTCAAAAGTGATTAAATATTCATTGTTATTATCATATCATGTATTTGATACATTATAACATAAGATAGATGAACAAGCGATATGAAAAATAAAGTAAGCCAACTCCTACTTGTAATTATATTTGCAGCAATGGTAATTCACATCCATGACAAGTTAAGAACTAATGGTAGAAATTGAAACAACATTTAATCCAACAAAATATATAAATACATTCATACACACATACATAGCATCACGCCTCATTCCCATAGGGGTAGGCAGAGACAACATCCTTCCACTTGCCACGATCCTTGCATGTCTCCTTCGCTTCTTTCATTCTCATTAAACCTTTCATACAAGTCGTCGGCTTAGAGTACTCTTGACCTGGCCCATATTTTAAATGTCCTAGATTTAGTCCAAGAACTTTTGCCTTGTTCTTCCCATTCCAACTTTCGCATTCACTCTTGACTCATAAATCCTTTTTGTCAGTCTCCTTTCATTCATTCTCTCTACATGCCCAAACCATCTAAGCATACCTTTCTCAATTTTAGTCACTACATCTTCTTTTATACCACAACGTTCTCTTATCACACTATTTCTTACTTTGTCATTCAGTTACAATCCACTCATACTTCTCAACGCTCTTATCTCTACCGCATTTATTTTACTTTTGTGATTCTTCTGCCATACCCTACTTTCACTACCGTACATAAGTGTTGGCACCAATACTCCTGCATGCACAGCCAGTCTGGCTCTTTGAGACACCATCTGGCTATTCATAAAGGCCTGCAGAGCACCATTTACCATATTACCTGCATTCACTCTCCTTTCATTAACACTTCCACATGTTCCATCTTTTGTAAATTTAGATCCCAATTATACAAATTCTTTCACCTCTTCCACTTGTTCCCCATCTATCAAAATATTGCCATTCATTATAGATTCACCTCGTTCAAAAAGCATTACTTTCATTTTGTTTACATTCACTTTAATTCCTTTCCTTTTCAAAGCTTCATTCATAATATTTAGCATCTCCTGTAGCTCATTAGCGGATGATGCAAGTATTAATTGATCATCAGCGTAGAGTAAACATTTGATGAGTAATTCATTCATTCGTAACCCATCCATACTCTCTTTTAAATCTGTCAAACAGTTATCGTTATGGAAACGTAACACATCCCTGTCGTCCCTTTACCCAAGCACTAGAACCCTCATAGAGAGACTTCAATGCTTGAATCAGATTACCGCTCACCCCATACGTAGATAATGTTGACCACAGCTCATTTCTTTTCACTCGATCATAGGCTTTTCTAAATCTACGAAAGCACAATAAACTTTTTGGATATTTTTTAAAAAATGATGAATTTATATTACACGGTATCAAGGACATGTAAGATATCAACGAAAATACATCTCACTACGCAAAAAATAACTTCTTATTTTTGGTGAGAGAATAAAATTGAGATGAAAATAATTTAGAAGTACTTGTCAAGGATTCAATTCCACTGCTTTTTAGAACCTTAAACATCTTAGTTAATTAGCCATTAAAACTATCATCAAATAAGATTTTAGACAATATTAGACCACATACATATTATTCACGTAAAATTCGAGAACGAGAACAAATTCTATATATATAATAAAAATTTACTTACAAGAGGTTCTTTAAGACATTTTGCATTCGTTATATCAAAAGATGTAATAGCAGACTCCAGGTCCTTTGAAAATGCGTGGAGTTCTTGTTGACCGTTCGGTGATGTATTTTTGGACTCTATTTTTCTCTGAAAAAAATGTACGTTTAACATTTCTGTTATAGTTTGTCTGCGACTTCATTACACAACACTTTTTATTATCAATGGATAAAAATATGAATTATTGGAAGTAACTATACTGTTTCAAGTTAAATTTCAGACATTTGGTAGCTATATCGAAAAAAGTCTAACATAGATTAAAAAAGACTTTCTGATTCTATATGAACAAATAATGAAAACGTTTAAGATTTTACTCATCTTTGTCATCGATTAACTTTAAAAATTAATGAGTAATATTAACAATCAAAATAATGTAGTGACCGTAAGCAACAAAAGAAGGAAGATGTTAGATGTGAATGAGGAATAGAAAAGACCCTAATGTACACCTTTGTAGGACTCCGAATTTTATTACAGACAATTGATTTTATTGTTACTAAAATAAAGAAATGCATTAATTCGGAATTTTTTTAAGACTAGTATTTTTTTCATTTAGGAGATCCCTTATTTATAATTTGCAAAATTCATTTCAAATTCAAATTTATCTTGGTCTCGATTTGGAAAAGGCTTTCGACAGAGTTATCGTTCGACAGATAAAGACTACACGAACTTGGAATTTTATAATACTCTATGTGAAATATTAAGATGTAAGTGATTATAACTTTCAATTAATTAGAAACCATTAAAAATACAAACGTGGACAGAGTTCATAATCTTGGAGGCCAGTTTTCGTATAGGATTATCCTCAATCACCAATTTCTCTACAGTTCCATCCCTAGGGTTTTTATCAATGACATTTTTTTGTATATTTTCCATGAGATTATCATTACGATACAATTGTGTTTGCTGAAACAAAAAAAAATACGCTCCGTTATTTGCTCAAGTTACGCGATTTCTTTTCTGCACAGTCTTGGAGGCTTTTTAATAAGTTCAGTATGATCATTTAAACTTACTTTACTTACTTGAAATCAGTACCTCTGTTAAATGAATGGTTTTAATAAAATTGAGGTACATGAAATTAGATTTTACCTTTGGTTCCGTATTATAGCATTTTTGCGTCGGTACTTCAGCTGCAACATCCTCTGCTGTAAAGAAAAAGGTTTCATTTTCATAAATGCGACAACCTTTTGCTATAGGAAAACCATATTTCTCAAACAATCTCCTTATAAACATCTTTTTCACATTTTCAATAGTTTTAGAAATAATCCAGTAGGGATATCGAGCACCTGATGTAAATAGAGGTCTGTCGCTTTGCGCAGCAGAAATTCTGGATTCGATTCCAAGCAGGGCAATTTAGGAAGTTGTGATTTCTAATTTGTATGGATTTAGAATTGTGAAGCTTCACAATATATGGGGTTTTTAGAAATGTTATTGGTAAGACGTCATTTTAAGTCCAGACAGATTAAGAAATACGATATCCTAATTTGTTTTGTCGAAATCGGAACCCTGAAATTATGGCCACTACGCCAGCGTAGAAGTAAATATTTGCATTTTGTTAATTTACCTGTGTCGTTTTGACAAGCTTCTTCAAGTGATTTAAGCTCATTAAGCAACAAACGCAGGTCTCTATTTAGTTGCTTTCCGATATCTTGATGTTCGACTTGCTCACTCAACGGTATCCAAAGCTCTGTAAGGTCTTGAACAGATTGATATACTGTTCTTATAGTTGACAATAAAGCAGCTTTGCATCCCGGTTCTTGAATGCTGGAGGCTGTTATCTAAAAATATTTAAGGGGACTCAAAATTGAAGATTTGAAGAGAATTTAAATTAATATATATTCTTCCAATGAATTGGACAAAAGAATTTATAATATACATAATCTTAAGATGGAAAATAGGATAGTTAGTTTCTTTGCTACGCTTCAATAATTATGGTAAAATTTGGGTTAAAAATAGATGGAATAAATACGCAACGGCTACTATTGTGAATAACTTATAAGATAATAAAGGTAACTATATAAGCAGCGTAAAAACCTGAGCATTATTCAGGAAAACTTGTGCAGTATTCGCAACCCGCGCTCCTGAACGATCCAGTTGATAACCAGTCTCCCTTTCAGCAGTTTGAGCTAAACGGGATACTCTGGACAGCATCAGAGATGTCCTCTCACAACATGACCGAGCCATGTTCAAGATCTGCGAGAAAAATCAAATTTAAGACCTGGAACAACAGCAACCACATTCCTTTTTGCACCAGAAGAATTTAGTGTAGGCTAAAACAATTTATTTTACCGTTTTTTCTCTATTAGGGTGTGTATGGGGGCAAATGATATAATGCAGTCTCCTTGACGATTGAGCATATTGAGCCGCTGCAGTATTGATACCCTGTAAAAGAGTTTTGATATTAGAAATTGAGATACATACATACATTGCATCACGTCTCATTCACATAGGGGTAGGTAGAGACCACGTCCTTCCACTTGCCACGATCCTTGCATATCTCCTTCGCTTCTTTCATTCTCATTAAACTTTTCATACAAGTTAGTCAGTTTCGAGTACTCTTGACTTGGCCCTTAATTAAAATGTCCTGGATTTGATCCAAGAACGTTCGACGATCTTGACTCATAAATCCTTTTTATCAGTCTCCTTTCATTCATTCCCTTTACATGCCCAAACCATCTAAGGATACCACATACCACACACATTTATACCACAACGTTCTCTTATCACACTATTTCTTACTCTGTCACTCAGTTTTAATCCACTTATGCTTCTCAACGCTCTCATCTCTACCTCATTTATTTTACTTTTGTGATTATTCTGCCATACACAACTTACATAAGTGTTGGCACCAACACTCCTGCATGCACAGCCAGTCTGGCTCTTTGAGACACCATCTGGCTATTCATGAAGGCGTGCAGAGCACCATTTACCATATTCCCTGCATTCACTCTCCTTGCATTATCACTTTCACATGTTCCATCTTTTGTAAATTTAGATCCCAAGTATACAAATTCTTTCACCTCTTCCACTTGGTCCCCATATATCAAAATATTGCCATTCATCATAGATTCATCTCTTTCAGAAAGCATAACTTTCGTTTTGTTTACATTCACTTTTATTCCTTTCCTTTTTAAAGCTTTAATCATAATATTTAGCATCTCCTGTAGCTCATTAGCGGATGACGCAAGTATTACTTGATCATCAGCGTAGAGTAAACATTTGATGAGTAATTCCATTCTTAACCCATACATACTTTCTTTTAAATCTGTCAAACATTTATTCATGAATTGGTTGAACAGCCATGGGGACGCAACACATCCCTGTCGAACACCTCTTTCGACAGGAAACCACTCCGTGTACGCTCCGTTTATTCTGACACAGGCACTAGAACCCTCATAGAGAGACTTCAATGCTTGGATCAGACAACCGCTCACCCCATACGTAGATAACGTTGACCACAGCTCATTCCTCACCACTCGATCATAAGCCTTTTCTAAATCTACGAAAGCGCAATAAACTTTTTGGTGTTTAGTCAAACATTTTTCAGTTATGCAGCCTAAAGAAAAGACCTGATCCGTACATCCCATTCCTCTTCTAAATCTCGAAATTGAGATAACAGCACAATATTTGCAGATGATAGAATAAAAGCACCAAAATTGTTTTTACCTACCTGATATAGTATTTGAAACCGTCCAACTGATGTGCCCCAAATCACACACATTGAAAAGACAATTTCGTGAGGTTGGTTTTATACCACTGAACTCTACTAAACTATTGGCAACTAACTTGAAAGAGAGCAATATTCAGGATTACGAATTGCGGGTTGCGCCATTGTTAATGCTCAGCGACAGAAATGTGAAGTTAAAAACAACCTTTTTATTTAAAATGTTTTTATCACTGTATAATGAGGGTAGCTATAAAATGGATGGCGAGGGTAGGAGAATGATAAATACTTTAAACTGTCAAACGTGGTGCACGAAAAACACTGCGACACTAGATTTTTAAATATTAAGTTAAAGTTTATACTGCTTCAAGGTTAAGAAAAATGTAGGTAGTATGTAATTATTTAAGGCGTTTTCAAGCTGCAACACTTACATTCCCATGGGTTAGCGATGTGTGAAACTTAGCCATTTCATTCTCATTGGAGGTTGCATTGGTTCTAAAATATCTGAGATATTTACTTGAAAATATATTTAAAGTGTAACTTATTCTTTGCATTATCTTGTACCTTTCTGTCCATGTAATATCATGGCCAATATAGTGTCGTATAAAGCTCGCTCATCACACATTTTACAGTGAAACTTTTTTACGCCTTTTATTTTTCGTACAAATATCGCGTGTCGCATTATAGGCGTGAAGGTAATGTGACAGCTATGGCTCATGGCTCACATCTGATACAACTTTATATTTTTTAATTTTACTTACCTTTATATCATATTTTTCGACACCTTCATAAATAGCTTGGATAGCTTTACATAAAACTTTAGGTTCTTCATATAGAATTTGTCGTGAGTTGTCATCCACGTTGCTTTGGAGAGACATGATTTCTATAAAATTAAATGAAATATTCAATATTCCAGTAAAATCCTTTGGATTGTTAAGTTTATCATTGACTAATGATTACAATTTCATTGATTTAAATCCAACCTTAACCAAAATTACATCAAAATTAAAATAAGGTTTCTATTATAGTATACACTCATTTCCTCAATTACATATGATTAGTATTTAGGTATTTGTTAATATCAAGGTCAACCACAGCGAGTCCATGTCAGCCCAATTAGTTTAATAATTTCATCATTGGGATCCATTAAATTTATAATTTCAGTACTAAATTTAGATTTTCAATACACACCTTTAACTATTTCTGCAGCAAGGTTTGAGATGAGATCTATAGTTTCTTCGACCCATTTAGAATCTCCATTATCTGTATCTGTAATAGAATATAATATATTAGTTCTCTGTGTTACTAGTTCACTGTCATAGTTCGATGAGACAGTAAAACCGACACCAATGGAGAGAGATCAGAAGCGGGATCGTTAGGCGTAACGTGCTCACTTAGGATCATGTCGCCAACTTCCCAAATACTGAGAATATTATATCTTAACAGGAAATTTTATAAACATGAATCAGTATCTCAGGATCAAGCTATTTTTTCACGGAGTAACACCCACCACACTTATTTGACAGGTGGACACTAATAATGAACGTCAGGAATCTCACGACAGTGTTGTCGACCAGCTGAAAGCAATTATTAAATAAGACTCTTCCACGGTTTGTTTTATTGAAAGTGTTCGCGCCATCTGTGAGGGTTTCGGGCCACTAACTTAAGACTCGAAGCTCTCACGGTGAGGTGACGGCCGCCGTAGGGGGCGCTGTCGTAGCTGTGAAATAACCTCGTTCCGGAAGCCGTTTTGGTTGCCCATACGTTGCCCACGTTGGCAAAGCCTTGTGAGTGAGTGCTTTTGATCCGAAAGACTTTAGTGAATCGCCACCGATGGCTGAGTTGAAGGTCTACGGCGAATAACTGCGACGCCGAGTGGAACTCCGCTTCGCCTCGCCGCTTCAAGCACGTACATTCCATACACCCACACACACTTGACACTAAAACTAACATGTCCTTGGATTCCGTCGCTGTCTACAGGAGAACGGCGACCGAAGGTAGGTTTTCGGCTGTGCCGTCTGTTCGAGCCTCCCAGTGGAATTCCTCCATACTATACTCCAACGCCGTCGACAGTGGCGGAAGTTATCCACATTTGCAATGGGCCCCTGATGTGAGGCTCTGGCTTTCTTGACCTTCCACGGACGGCCAGATCAGAGAGCCTTAAACATATATTAATCACAAATGATCTTACCCAACATAGACTGTAGGAGGCAAGCCATGACTTCATTCATCGCTGCAATATTTTGTGAGATTTGAGTTCTTTGTTCTAACACACATTTTCCGATGTCCTGAAAGACATTTAATTTACTACTAGTTAATTTATTACATTTTTTTTTGCTAGTGATGTCCTATGAATTAAAGACATTGTTGCTACCTAGGAATCTCGTAAGATTTCTCATCTGATGGTAAATTATGATAAGCCAATGGAAGTAACCTGGTAAAGGTTTGTGATTTGTGATTTCTACATAGTGTTGACAAATGTATAGCTGGGCGACGAGTCTTTCCTGATGGTGTGGTAACTAGCCACGGTCGAAGCTTCTCACCAGTCAAATCTCAAGCAAACTTCAAAGCGTCATTTGCTTTGCCGTTAATCAAACACAAAACCTCTGTTAGTGATTAGGGTGTCAAAAGCTCAGAAAAGATGCAGCCTATAGTAAGAACTATGCTTGGAGTTTATCTACTTGAATAATTAGAAATGAAGAGGTCAGTAGATGAAGGTCACTGACATTGACCAATGATTTATTTTACAATTTACTTCGCCAGTATCACGTAGAAGTAGAAGATGCACGTATAAGCATTTTTGATAAACGAATCTTACATATTTTTTTAATTTACGTGAAAAAAAAGAGGCACTTGTACTTTCTACATGCTAATCCTTTAAATTTCTATAAACAACCCAAAAAATTTACTAAATACTAGCATTAAAAGAGAGTTAAAAATGAGGGATTTGCAGCGGCAGAAAATCATACAGAGGATGAGAGAGTTTATTACATTCTAGCAGAATATGCGAAGCTGTGCCTTCGGCTAGTCCACACTCGCATATTGAGTGATCTCTTATTCTCATTTTTGCTAAATGGAAAGGAGTACATGAATGTCCTAAACACGGCAGTTTGTGGATGTAACCCAGCGATCCGCGTTTTTATAATAAAAAAACCAGGGGCGCTTTGGAATTTCAGGCTGGATATTGGCATAGTGTTTACCTTTAACTGGCTTCAACTTATTCCAGAACAAAGCCCAAGCCTTGTCTAGATTCGTTTATGCAATTGACCAATGATAAGCTGTGGAAGATATAATGGGCGTGTCATATAGTCCAAAGAAAGGAAGAATGCAGAGATTTGAAGCAAGCTGGAATAGAGATCTCGGAAACTGAAGGATTGTAGGTAGATTCCCTCGATTATGTAAACTTAACTTAATGCTATAGGTATATTTTGTGACCTTTCGAAGACATTCGATTGTGTAAACTGTGAAATTCTCACTCGCAAGCTGCAGCATTATGGATTAGATAATAAAGCTTTAAATCTGATTAGTTCTTATTTGTCAAATCGAAAAATGAGAGTATGTGTAAACAATACTTTTTCTAAAGGAGCTACAATTAGACTAGGAGTACCACAAGGATCAATACTGAGACCGTTCTTGTTTCTTGTGTATATAAACGACTTGCCACATATCCTGGAGAACAACACTGACATTGTTCTATTTGCCGNACATCTTTCTTCTAATCCATATCAGCAATTGATACCCCTAGATCAATTTTTTGCCCTAGATAGGTGTTTTTTTGTACTAATAATAAAGCAAGCCATTCCAAAAGGCTGAGTTGGTGCCACAAAGAAGAATATATTAAAAGTGCAGCAAAAATTATTTCATTAGTGCTGTAGTCTAGTTAAAGAGTGACAGATCACATGGTCCTAGTTTCTAATTCCACATTAGACCTATTTAAGAATTGATATTTTCAATATGGGTCTCACGTTAAAAAGTTGATGGCGTGCTATATCCCATGCTTGAGAGAGTACATTGAGTACGTGAAACTATCAAGAGAGCACTATAACTTCTTTTGCGAAGACTAATCTTTATCTTTTAGCTGGTTTAGTCGTCATTTGATCTAGACGAGGATACAATAAGTTAAAGTGTGTACTATTAAAGTTACCAGTGTCTTTAGCGGCTTTTCTTATATCATCTAGTGTCATATGAAGATGTCTCAGGTTCTGTTCCAGTTGAACAGCAGTTTGTTGATGTTGCGAGTCCTTCACTATGGGCTCCCAAGTATTCTTTAGTTCTTCAGATATATTAAATAATTCATCAACTGATGATGTTAGTTGTTCTTGACAGTTGACATCATTAATGGTAGGTGCTAGTATCTGAGGATCATAATTTTTTTTCTCATTTGTATATTTATTGCAAACACTCATAAAAGTTATAGAAGAAGTAGGCTTTTATAGCACTATTTAAATCGGCAAATATGATATTCAAATGAATGACTGATGATGATATTAGAAAACGATTTATAATCTAAAATTACGAGGATTCTTTCACGCCATATCCTGAGGAGGATCAACGACAAACAGTCACGTTTTTTATTAACACCTAGTATGTTAAGATAGACAAGTACCAGTCCATTAGGATTAAAGCAATTTATTCAATCATGGTGCCGATGCAGCAGATGTGTGAGACAGAATCATTTCCGTTGACAATGTAATAATGACTTAGCTATTCAGTAATTGAACCAAAGGTAAGGTTAGAGATTAAAGTATAAAATCCTTATTTTGTAAGACATTGTTTCGGAGATAAATTTGTTATTATTCACTATTAAGATTTATTTGAAGACCAACACAAAAGTAGGCAAATTTTTTATACCAATGTTTACATAGATCTTAAAAAGCTTGAAATAGAATGAATTGCTACAGCAACTAAGGCAACAAACAACAATAAAGTTAGAACGTGAATAAAAAATGGAAACAATGCTGCTTTAAATAATTGATTAGATTCGACTAACAATATGAGTGGTCTAGAAGAAAGGAATGTTTCCTACATCGTTTTCAATTATCCTAAAGGTCCTCATCCCATTGCCTTTTAATGCAGAATATTTATTTGCACTTATGTCATTTGCATATTTACGTGCTGTGCTTAATCCTTTATTATGTAAATTTTTAGAAGCGGTGGAGATTAATTAATATTCTTCAATCTACGTGACTCTGGTAAAGTTATGTATCCAACTGTGAAACCTTAAAGCTTATAATTAATTAAATAAAGAAAAGGAACCTCAGCCATTTTTTGAAGTGTATTCGATGCATCTATTGCTTTAAGAGCTGCATTGTTTAGCTTTTCCTTTTCATCTCCGTCTATTTTATCCGATAGCTGATAAACAGCTGATAATAGTAAAGAATTCTGCTCAGCAGCTGATCTTGTGAGATCCAAAATCTAAAATAGAAAGTCTACGTTTATCAATCTGTACAAGTAATGAATTGGCTTAAAAATAATTCATTGACTATGTTACTACAGTTAAAGTATCAAGAAATGACATAAATGCTGTCGTACCTGATTTTCTTTTTTGGTGTTAGGAGTTCGGTTGAATACAAAGCATAGACAACCCACAGGTTTTGCCAATTTAGATGCGGCTTCTTGGAGCTTCTACAGAGAAAAATTTGTATAAAAGTTACTTATACCTTTAAATTTCAAACATAGGCAAAACATTTCATTATTATATCAGCAATTAATCACTTGGAAGATCAAGATACAGAAACTAAATATTATAAATTATGTCTGGGTGATTTTTAAAAGGATGGTGATGGCAACCCAGCTGATGTTGCAGTTACAATGTATATTGATAGTGATTTACTTCGAACAAATACAGGAACAGTGCCTTTTCAAATAGGTCCAACATTGACTTCTGTGTGTAAATCGGTCGAACGCCTCTATTTGCACCAATATAGTTGACAGATGATAACCATTATCAAACTACATCCACAATTAAACAATGTTAAACATGGTTGGAGAACCATTGTTACGCCGTCATGTATATACTTGGGAATTTGCACTTTAAGTCGAAATACAGTTAAAACTAGTTCAGTTACATGTGTATACATAAATCTTAGTCAAACTTTATCATATATAATAAATAAATATAAAAACTTTTACATTTACGATAGGGATCTCCTTCTCCGAACACTTTTCCTATATTACCTTCAACAAATTGGCTTACATATTTTACTTTACGACTTTACTTTTTAAATGAAAGACTGATTTTTTCATTTTAATGAACTTGCTAAAATATTTAACGCTTTTACCATACCTCAGGATTATCGTCGTCTATGTGTTGAACAATTTCTTTCGTTGCAAGAATAACGTGATTGAGATTATCATTAATAATTTTCCACTCATTGTGATCAACAGCGTTCCGAATTAAATGTACATCTGAAAAAAAGGGATTTATAATATCTAATTGCACAAATACGCGTTGTTGTCAAATTGTAAATGTACCTTGTATTATTTCAGGTGTTAGGGTGGAGATAAATTCAATTAACTTCGACGCAGAATTGTGATCCGGTAATTTATCATCTGTAAAATAGATTTATTTATTAGATATCTTAATAAAAGGCATTTTTTAAGAAAGGGCTGTTTGACCCGCTTTTTTTACAATATATGGTGTAGAATGTTTGCTAATGTATAAGAAAGAAAAGCAGAAGATGTGTTGTACAGATGTGTATGCTGGATGTGCAGATGGGCCAGATTTTGGTGGATGGGATGACAGAGCATTACGAAGATTGATAAGGATTGAGTATGAAGTCCGGATACTTGAAAGCAAAAAGTCGTGGATATCAACCTGCTATTTGCTACCAGTACTATAGAAACGACATAAAAACGATGGGTGGTTGTCTAGATAGAGCAAATGGCGTAAGCATACTAAGAAAGCTAACTACAATTGATATGAGATGATAGCAAGGACAATGATGATGATGAATAAAGATCCAGGTTATACGAAATGTAAAAATGTACGTAAATGTAGTCATGTGAGTTAATATCTTAACCCAACTAATGTTATTATAAAGGAGAGCATCGTCATCTTTATAGTACCTCAGAGACATGAGTATTAACTGTATAGCGAAGTCGTCTATTTGCTAAAAGATAAGAAAAACATTGTTTTATTTCATGTAATTAAAATACCACTTAATAACCAGATGGAATAAAAATTGTGAACACTGCTGTGAATTGTGCACAAGCAAGAAGTGTAAAAGGTTATAAAACTTTATCTACCTATCTGGTTTAAGACAAGTTTTTAGCATATGTGCTATACAGTAAAAGAGAACGAGTAAATACAAACCAGAAGTTAAAAAAAAATAAAAACAAATCCTGCTACAGCAGAGGTTAGTTTCAATCAAAATCAGTTAGTTGGTTCAAAAGAAATTACATTAATGTGTCAAATATGAAAGAGATCGTCGTCGCTTCAACCGATGGACGTCCACTGCTGGACATAGGTCACGAAATGATACCCACAAGACCCGATCTTGTGCCACCTGGCTCCAGCGGCTACCGGCGATCCTCCTTATATCGTCGGTCCACCTTGTGGGGGGTCTTCCTACACTGCGTCGTCCAGTGCGGGGTCGCCATTCCAGCACTTTCCGACCCCAACGTCCATCGGTTCGTCGGACTATGTGCCCCGCCCATTGCCACTTCAGGTTCGCGATTCGTAGAGCTATGTCGGTGACTTTGGTTCTGCTACGGATCTCCTCATTTCTGATTTGATCGCGTAGAGAAACTCCGAGCATAGCCCTCTCCATCGCACGCTGAGTGACTCTGAGCTTCCGCATGAGGCCCATAGTCAGCGACCACGTCTCAGAACCGTAGGTCATCACTGGCAACACGCACTGTTCGAAGACTTTGGTCTTCAGGCACTGAGGGATATTGGACGAAAAAGTCTTCCGGAACTTCCCGAACGCTGCCCAACCGAGTTGGATTCGGCGGTTGACCTCTTTCTCGAAATTGGACCTACCTAGCTGGACTATGTGTCCCAGGTATGTATACTCGTCAACAATTTCGAGTGTAGAGTTCTCAACGATGACTGGGTGGAGCGGAACATGGATATTGGACATAACTTTCGTCTTATCCATGTTCATTTTTAGGCCCACCTGTCGAGAAGCTCTGCTGAGGTCATCGAGCATTGCATTGAGATCTTCCAGAGTCTCTGCCATAATGACCACGTCGTCGGCAAACCGTAGATGAGTGATGTACTCGCCGTTGATGTTGATGCCCAGTCCGTTCCACTCCATAAGCTTAAACAGGTCCTCCAACGCCGCAGTAAAGAGCTTCGGGGAGATAACATCTCCCTGTCGCACTCCACGCTGCAGTTGGATAGACGCTGTGCTTTGGTCCTGTATACGGACTGACATGGTGGCGTTTTCGTACAAACACTTCAACACGTGTATGTACCGGTGGTCAATTCGGCATCTCTGCAAAGATCTCAACACGGCCCATGTTTCCACCGAATCGAAGGCTTTCTCATAGTCCACGAACGCCAAGCAAAGTGGCCGATTATACTCCTCGGTCTTCTGTATAATCTGCCACAGCGTAAAGATGTGGTCTATGGTACTAAAGCCTTTTCGGAAACCGACTTGTTCGGGGGGGCTGGAAGTCGTCAAACTTGCGGGCGAGACGATTCGTGATGACCCTCGTGAACAGTTTATAGACATGACTTAGCAGCGCAATAGGTCTATAGTTCTTCAATAAGAAGTTGTCACCTTTCTTGAAGAACAGAACTACCACGCTCCTATGCCATGCCTTTGGCACCGTGCCTTCCAGAATGACGGAATTGAACATTCGCTGAAGAGCTTTAAGAATGGGTTTTCCACCCGCTTTCAGGAGTTTCGCTGTGATTCCGTCATCACCAGGTGCTTCGCTGTTCTTCATCTGTTTGAGAGCCATACTTATATCGTACGAGCTGACCTCCGGGATATCTTCGCTATAATGTCGGGTAAGTTTGTCACGAGGATCTTTAGCCAAACTATCAATAGGCTTGCAGGTCGATGTGTATAACTGTCCATAGAAAGAAATACTATACGATAACATGTACATACCTGATGTTGCTACAATAAGCTTAGCGACAGCGGAGTTCAAAACTGGCAATTTATGCCCCAGTAAATGTTTAATCGATGAAACTTTCTCCTGTTCACTTTGTTTTAATGGCTGTAAATAAATATAGAGTAGTATTAATTGTATAAATAAAAATTTTAACAAAAAAAGAACCGCCTTCAATACAAACTTACAAATACATTAATATGCCCTAAAAAGTAAGAAATAATTGCGTATTCTTTTATAGTGTTCTTCGTATTGTTATATTCGGAGTCGGTGTCAGCCGAGGTGCCTACATATATAGCTAGGCGGGGAACATCTACCTTTCAAATATTGCAATGCAGCAACAAACGTAAGGTCATTGGCATTTGATTACAGACAGTTATAGATTTTGCCAAAAATCGCACCCTTACTGTAAGCCGTTGAGGAGTTCCATTGATCTTCATATTTAACTACGACTAGCACTTGACCATACCGAAGTTACGGTAGGCGACTCAAATATCTGAATATCTTATAGAAGATTCTACCGAGTAGCGTTGATTTGCTCCTAAGAATTAAAGAGTTCCGTCACTTTGTCATGGATTCCATGATCAGAACCTTACCAAACTATCACGAAACAACCCTTGCAGTATATACTTTCTAATTAAAAAATAATCATTGAAATCGGTTGGCGTGATCTTGAGTTACTCGTCCATTTGTCGCGCACATGCTTACGCAAATTTAAGACTTATCTGGTTTTGTCATGGATGCCATCATCAAAACTGGTTTAAAAAAAATGGGACCCTATGACGAGCATCACCTTTCATTAAAAAAAAAATCATCAAGATCGGTCCACCCAGTCGGGAGATATTAGGTAACAAACATAAAAAAAATACAGACGAATTGATAACCTCCTCCTTTTTTTGAAGTCTGTTAAAAATATAAAATATTAAAGAAAGACTAGAATTTAAGAAAGGTCTCTTTCGCTTTTCTCTAAGAAAACATTATTTTCAACATCATACAATATTTAGGTGGGAGGATATGGCCATCGCTAGAAATCATTTTACCAACAGAGACATTTCGGTAAGAAATCCGTTGCTGTATGGCAACTATAAGGAGGCAAATTGCCTCTTATATGTCGTCGATCTCAGAGTGTATCATCATTCGCTGTTAGGCGATTCCTATCAAGCTTTCATCGTCGTCGCTTCAACCGATGGACGTCCACTGCTGGACATAGGTCTCACGAAATGATGACCACAAGGACCGATCTTGTGCCGCCTGGCTCCAGCGGCTACCGGCGATCCTCCTTATATCGTCGGTCCACCTTGTGGGAGGTCTTCCTACACTGCGTCGTCCAGTGCGGGGTCGCCATTCCAGCACTTTCCGACCCCAACGTCCATCGGTTCGTCGGACTATGTGCCCCGCCCATTGCCACTTCAGGTTCGCGATTCGTAGAGCTATGTCGGTGACTTTGGTTCTGCTACGGATCTCCTCATTTCTGATTTGATCGCGTAGAGAAACTCCGAGCATAGCCCTCTCCATCGCACGCTGAGTGACTCTGAGCTTCCGCATGAGGCCCATAGTCAGCGACCACGTCTCAGAACCGTAGGTCATCACTGGCAACACGCACTGTTCGAAGACTTTGGTCTTCAGGCACTGAGGGATATTGGACGAAAAAGTCTTCCGGAACTTCCCGAACGCTGCCCAACCGAGTTGGATTCGGCGGTTGACCTCTTTCTCGAAATTGGACCTACCTAGCTGGACTATGTGTCCCAGGTATGTATACTCGTCAACAATTTCGAGTGTAGAGTTCTCAACGATGACTGGGTGGAGCGGAACAATCAAAGTCAAATCAAGCTTTAACCTGTCAAGAAATAAAAAAAACTTACCACAACTTTGCAATCTTTCAATTCTCTTTCAGAAATTTCAATTGCTTTTTTAGTTTCCAAAGTGGTTTTGACTTCTACATCCTTTCCGATCTCGGCAACTGAACCATATAATATTAAACTAAATAAAACCACTTCTTACACAGCCTTTTTATCAAATTTGTTAATGTAATTTTTATCAAATACTACAAAGATTATAAATTGTCACAAATTTAAAAAAAGTTAAGTAATAACGTCCCACTCTTGGCCACAGTCCTCCTCAATCAGGAGAGACGATTTTAAGAGCAAATGAGCATATGCTGCATGAAGCTCCACATATTCTAGAATTACTCACGAATACATCTACACTGAAAAGTATAATGATGGATTGGAATAAAGAGAAACCTAATCTCCTCAGGATTTCAATCCGTGATTTCTCTTAATGAGAATCGAAATGTCTCATCCACTAGGCCATCATGACTACCTAAATATGGAAAACTGTTATATTATCTCATTTTACCTTTACACGCTTCTCTTAAATCGTCTAGGGCAGTTTCAACTAAATCCATATCCTCATTAAGTTGACTTCCAATTTTCAAATAATCCGGCATGACTGTTATAGGTTTCCATATATTTTCTAAAGCCCTCAAATATCCAGACAGATGGTCAATAGTTGATAGCATAGCATCTTTACATTGCACGTTATCCATCGTTGAAGCTGTAATCTGAACAATCAATATTGTCTTTATTATAATTTCAAGATTTATCTTTAATGATTAAATGCACTTAATTTAACGTGCTATTTCTAAAATAAAGTTTCTCTGCTCTTTTATAACAAATGAAAAACGAGAATGGCCTACTTTTATGAAACAGACGTTTCGTGTAAGAAGGCCACAAGAAAAAAGAGTAAGAATGCAATGGAAGGTCCTTCTCACCTTCGAAAAATGCAGGGTAAAGGTGGCGTATGTTTATGCACATCCTTTATCTTCGTGAGCTGTTACTCATTCGGGACTTAAAAGAGCAATGTGAGAGTAATCCTCGAATATCCCGACAACGGATGAAAAGGATTCAGCTGAATTTTGCATTTACGTTCGGTGGCATAAATGCATCTCCAGCAAACAAATTTTGTATTAATTAGGAAGTTAATCTCACCTCAGATACTTTAAGAAGTTTCTGTGCAGCATCCACAACTTTTACACCTTCATCATCTAGTTTATTACCATGTTCATTGTCAACAGACTCCGCAAGCTGATTAACGTGAGCCAGTAACAGCGAGGTTTGCTCCAGGGCAGCTTTTGATAATCCTATAATCTGTTCAAAGTTCCATTACATAAATATCTCTATTACATCAAAAATATAATTAACTTACATGTCCTTCTTTTTGAGTATTTTTCCGAGGGTTAAAAATGTATGTTAATTTGCTAGCAGAGTTGGTAAATTTAGGTGCCCCATCACTCAGTTCCTAGACAACAGAAAATTTACTATTAATATAGTAAGGTTATCCGAAATCAAAAGGATACTTTTAACCAAAACGTATAAATTTTAGTTTTTGTATTTAGTTAAGAAATGTTGTACAAAGGCTCTTGTGAGAATTATGCTTCACTTTAAGAAAAATTAAAGAATTTACTGGGTTTCATTATGCCTTTGACTTAAGAATTGAATAAGCACGTGATATTTTTATATTAATCTTTACCTTAACATCATCTTCGTCGTAATTGGAACAGATATCTTGTGATCCCTCAAGGATATTTTTAAGATGATGCGCTATCTCTTTCCACAGATTCTCATTGATATTTCCTCGCAAAGACTTGGCATCTTTAAAAGAAGTTTATACAACATATAAGGGTAAATTCTGAAGGAAATGTTGCAATATCACTTATCAAGCTACACAATAATCATTCTTACCTTCTAATATATTTGGCGTTATTTTATGGATAGTCTTTATTGCAATTTTCGCGTTCTCTTGATCATGATTAGTTTGATCTGAAAACAAAACAAAAATCTTCTCAACACCGCAATTATTATTGAATTATAAATTCCATAAAGTAATATAGTTTACCTGAACTAGTTTGTATCAAAGTGGCGTTTGCAGCATTTAAGTCAGCTAAATTCTTAGACATACGTTCTCTTATTTGGGGATTTATTTTTACTATACCTTTTAATTTCATCAAGTCATCCTTGCTCTGAAAATGTCAAGAATATCAACATTAGCTTACAAATGTAAATGAAACTAAACATTTTCTAATACAATAACGTATTGGATTTTATTAATCGCTTCAATACTATTATGCTTACTAAATGCAATGGTGTTTCCATTATATCATTCAGTTCTTTAACTGCATTTATAATTGTTTTATTTGCTGCTGTTTTATCGGCAATGAAGTCATCGTCTTTCACTTTCTTCTGTTGACTCTGCTTTGCTGAAGAATCTACTGGTTTATTATCACCTTTGAAAAGAAAAACTTTTATAATTCATACACCACAAATTCTGTTACTTTCTGGTACAAAAAGTATTAGTTTTTTGTTTTAAAATTTATTTTACGTTTAATTGCTATAATTACTAGATAAATAAAAAGTAAGGTTTGCTTTTATAGTAATTACAAATACAAATGACGTATTGTAATTGTAGTCGTTTAAACTTTCTTCTAGGAATAGTATACTAGGGATACCTTATCCCTTTGGAGAAATCTCTTCCAGGAGCACCAGAAAATGGAAAAATTTTAGAGTTCTTGTGGTGCACGTGTAGAAATATGGACATTCTAAAATTATACCTACACACATGCAGTCTAACATTATATATTTATATTTAATTAGAATTAAGAAGTATAAAAATCTATCTAGATATAAAAATCTTCGATTTACCGGCTTCATGTTGACATGCTTTCCTTAACTGGTCCAATGCAATTCGAGTTGAATTCATATCAGCATCAAGTTGCTTTCTGATTTCATTATATTCTGGTCTGACTACTAATGGTTTCCATACGTTTTCCAATTCCATTAGACGTTCAGACAGATGCTCAATAGTTGTTAGCATAGCATCTTTGCACTGCACGTTGTCTATAGTTGGAGCTGTAACCTGAACAAACAATGTTGTATTTAATATGACTTCAAATGTATCTTGTAATATTTTAAGCACTTAATTCCAGTTATATTTGAAATAATATTGTTGCTATATGTCATGTAGATAGTAAATCTCACCTCTGAAATTGTAAGTAGTTTTTGAGCAACGTCGACGACTTTTACTCCTTCATCGTCTAGTTTCTTACCATTTTCATTATCAACGGAGTCTGCAAGCTGGTTAACATGGGAAAGAATCGCAGAAGTTTGCTCCAGTGCAGCTTTCGATAATGCTGTAATCTGTTCAAAGTTTAATTCGACAAATAAAAAAATTAATCTATGAAAATAGATACAAATATTTAAATTAAAAATGAACTTACATGTCCTTCTTTTCGAGGGTTTTTGCGAGGGTTAAAAATGTATGTTAACTTGCTAGCAGAGTTGGTAAACTTAGGTGCACCATCACTCGATTCCTAGATATTACAAAATTGACGTTTAATATGTATAGAGAGAATACACTTTATTGTACACCACAAACAATATCTATAATATTAAAATGAATCGCAAAATGTGTTGGTAAGCGCATTTTTTTTTTTTTTTGCCCTGGGAAATGCCTTTACGCACCCCGATGAAAGCTAAAGCTTAATTCCATCGGGAGTGTGGGACTCACTGATAACAGAATACCCACTAAAACCCAGCGGATCCCTCCCCATCCATGAGTGAGATCACTAGAGGTTCCCTAACTGCATTCCACTCTAGTGACCCGGATGGTACCGACTATGAAGTTCTACCACTCAATAGAGTGAGGCATGAAGTGCATAAGTGCGACTTCTGCCACCAAGCCTCCTCCGACGGCGAGGGAAAGCTCCAGCCTCTTGCTCCCGTATCCTCCCATTTGCCTCCTTCAACGAGATGACGGTCTCGCAAAAGAAGGCAACCGCCCTCCACCCAACTTCACTGGAGAGCATTACCTCAATTATGCTCTCCAGTGAAAGATCTCCTCTAACCAGCGACAACAATATATGCCGCTGGGGTGCCCACGCTGGACACTCCGCCATGGTATGGTGCGCCGTATCTACAGGAGCACCACACTCATGACAGGCGGGCGTTTCCTCACAGCCAACGACCTGGTGCAAGTACTTGCCGAAGCAACCATGACCGGCAAGCACCTGCACCAGACGGTATGAAAGAGATCCGTGCCTTCTGGTGAGCCAATTGTCCAGGTGAGGTCGGATTGCCTCCACCGTGGCTATACCCGCAGTTGGAGACCCAAGATATTCCCTCCATTTTTCGATCAAAGCTCTGTCGGCGAGAGCCCTGATCCTCCGTGTCTGGTCATCGTAGGTGTCAGCACCTCTGGGAGCCCTTGTAGCTACCCTGCACTGATAGGCGACTGCAAGGACTTCCGCCCGCAGCTCCCAAGGGGGTTCGCCCGCCAGTTGGTAAGCGCATAACTCAACAACGCCTGGCTCAATTTTGACAATTCCTATTTTAAAATGTTCGTTGAAGTCCAAGGATTGTTTCTAATGTTCGAATAATCGCAGGAGAAACCCTAAAAACAGCCCTTTTCTGTTACCCATACAAACGTTGTCTAACTAAAATGTAGAATAAATTTGACCTTTATTGCTATTCAATAAAGTTTATAATAAATTACAAGTACTCACTATTGTCTAAGCAATGTAGGTATGTTCCTAACGTCAAAGAGTCATCTTGCACTTTATTATCGGTGCGCAAAGCTCAAAATCAATTGAATAGCACAAAAAAGATCTATAGATCATTAGTACAGCTGTAATTTCATTTCGAAAATCATTCGTAAAACTAAAATCTGCCTTATTTCAATTTTTTTTTGACAGAACGAATTCTGTCGGGTAATAAATAGATACAATAACTTAATTATAGTGGAATTCTTCTGTGAGACGATCATCTCACTGAAGGAGGCCCACGAACGAGAGAGGGAGATTGCAATGGATGCTCCCTCATACCGCCGGAGGAGGCGGGCTACAAGGCAGCGTTTGTAAGCGTAAGTCCGTCCATCGTCGAGAATCCTCAGTCGGATTCATTCGGGGCACCAGGGATGAATGCGAAAGTTGAACCCCTGGTGCTTCATTCATGGATGAAGAGGGTTCCGCTGGGTTTTAGTGGGTATTGCGAGGTCTGCTTGTTCGCCGAGTCCCACACTCCTGACACACGGTCGGGGTCAGTGCATAAAAGCATTTCCCAGCGAGAAAAAAAAGGGTGCAAAAACACAGTAGTGATTTCGGCTAGGCAACCTTAAGATTAGGGAAATTTTGTTACGAAAAAAGGTAAGATAATAAATTAAACGAAATAAAAAATTGTTCTTCAACCAATGGGTAACCATTCAATTTTTTACAGTGAGTTAATAAATATTCTATAAACAATGGTGTAATGATTTTGTTTACGGAAATTTTGTTCCACTTTAAGAAATCAAATTAGTGGGTCTGGTTCCTTTTATTATACCTTTAACTTAAGAATTTTTACCTTAGCATCTTCGTCGTAATTGGAACAAATTTCTTGTGATCCTTCAAAAATATTTTTAAGATGATGCACTATCTCTTTCCACAGATTCTCATTGATATTTCCTCGCAAAGACTTGGCATCTTTAAAAGAAGTTCATACGACGTATAAGGATAAATTCTGAAGACAATGTTTCAAAATCACTTATCAAGCTACATCATAATCATTCTTACCTTCTAATATATTTGGCGTTATTTCACTGATAGTCTTCATTGCAATTTTTGCGTTCTCTGGATCATGATTAGATTGATCTAAAAAAAAAAGAAAAGCCTTTTTCTTAAAACCGCAATTATTATTCAATTATAAATTCCATAAAGTAATATAGTCTACCTGAATTAGTTTGTATCAAAGTTGCGATGGCTGCATTTAAGTTAGCTAAATTCTTGGACATACGATCTCTTATTTGGTGATTTATTTTTGTTATACCTTTTAATTTAATGAAATCTTCGTTACTCTGAAAATGTCAAGAATATCAACTGTAACTTGCAAATTAGATAAACATTTGGTAAAGCTGTAATATCGTATTGGTCTTTATTAATGGCTTTTATACTTTTATGCTTACCAAATGTAATGGCGTGTTCGCTATGTCATTCAGTTCTTTAACCGCATTGATAATTGTTTCATTTGCTGCTGATTTATCGGCAATGAGGTCAGTGTCTTTGAATTTCTTCTGTCGAGTTTGCTTTGCTAAATAACCTACTGATTTATCATCACCTTTAAAAAGAAAAGCTTTTATAATTGCTTTACTCATACACCAAAATATATATTACTTACACGACTCTACAAAAAATATCAGTTATTTGCCCTAAGATTTCTTTTATGTTTAATTGATTAAGTATAAACAAAATGAGAGCAAATGATTTTTGATTTTTGTTCTTTTACTTTTACTTACTATAGTAATTGTAGTTGTTTAGACTTTCTTCTAGATGTAGTGCAGAAATCTCTTCCAGGAACACCAGAAAGTGGAAAAGTGTTTGGCGTGCTTGTGGTGCACGTGAAGAAATTAGGATATGCTAAAGTTATACCTACACACGTGCAGTCTAACATTATATATTTATATTTAATTGGAATTAAGAAGTAAACATAAAAATCTTCTTTTTACCAGCATCATATTGACATGCTTTCCTTAGCTGATCCAGTGCAATTTGAGTTGAATTCATATCAGAATCAAGTTGATTTCTAATTTCATTATATTCTGGCCTGACTACTAATGGTTTCCATATATTTTCCAATTCCATTAGATGTCCAAACAGATGGTCAATAGTTGTTAGCATAGCATCTTTGCACTGTATATTGTCTATAGTTGGAGTTGTAATCTGCACAAACAATGTAACTTTTAATATAACTGGTAATGTTTTGAGCACTTAATTCCACATATCTTTGATATAATAATGTTGCAGTTCAGGTAGTTAATCTTACCTCTGAAATTTTAAGTAGTTTCCGTGCAATGCCAACGACTTGTACTCCTTTATCGTCTAATTTATTACCATCTTCATTATTAACGGACTCCGCTAGTTGGTTAACGTTGGAAAGGATCGCAGAAGTTTGCTCCAGGGCAGTTTTTGATAATGCTACAATCTGTTTAAAGTTTTATTATAAATAACTTAGCAATAATAGAGGGTATTTTAGATCAAAATGCTGCTTACCTCATCTCCTTTGTCATGAATTAAACGAGGTTTGAAAATATAAGTTAACTTGCCAGCAGAATCAGCAAATCTGGATACATTACCGTTTTGATCCTAAATTGTATAAGAAATGTTAATTATTATAATACCTTAAGTTTATTTAAACAAATTTGTATCATAGTTTATTAATGCTCAGGCGTTAAATAAAATTTTTACCACGTCTTTCTCTTCACAAGTAGAATTGATTTCTTGTGTGCTTTCGAGCATATTTTTAAGATGATGTTCTATTTCTTTCCAAAGATTATCATCAACATTTTGATACAGATCCTTCGCATCTAAAAAGAAGTTTTTTTATGTATATTGCTTAGTGATATGTACGCCATAGTTAGCAAAATATAATACGTAAGAAGTTTACATACCTTCCAATATACTAGGTGTTATTTTACAGATATTCTCCCTTCCTAATGTGGCATATTTGTATTCTGGATTAGCTTGATCTAAAATATGTAGATAAAGTCATTTTATATCGCAAATATTACACTATTTCAATAAATATATTTTGATAGGTATGCTCACCAAGATCTTTTTGAATCAACAATGCAATTGCAGCATTCAAGTCAGCTAATTTCGAATAAATACGATTTCGTAACTCTGGACATTTACTATTAATATCTTCTTTTGATTTGATCAATTTATCATCATTCTGAAAAGATGAAGGTCATCAGTGTAACGTTTTAATTTTAGGTTATTAAGATAAATGATATTATATAAAGGTCCCTTTTTCGAAGGCTGAGGAGTATAATAAAAGTCACGGAACCAGAAGTCCAGGGAGCTGGATATAAGAAATGTTTAGGCCCTCTTAACCAAAAACACATTATTAGATTAACTGGTAACTTATGTATTTGGTTGTGGACGCCAAGATTCAATTAACATCAGGCATGTCGTTGGAAAAAGCAAGTTAAATATTGTAGCCTTAAGATTTTAGTTAATAAATGTTATATTTACCAAAACTTTCGGTGTTTTTGCTATATCTTTCATTACTTTGAATGCATTTTCCATTGCTGTGTTTACTTCGGGTTTCATAGCAATAAACCTATTCTTTTGTATTTCTTGTTCTAGAATAATATTGTTTTTGGAATACTCTGCATCATTTCCTGTTAAAAGTAATTCATTATTTTCATTTTGACTGTTCTTAATAATACTGACAACTGATATTTAAAACGTTATCAAAACTTTACATAAAACATCAGACGTGGCACCACTTTTAAACTTGATTATATTATAAATATCAGGTATAAAGTATACAAATGCCTGGTAAGTACTTATTTAAATAAAACTAATTAAGATCTTAAGGAAGAATGAAAACCCATGCAAAAAAATTGGAATGTATTTCTTACCAAAGCTGTCAAGACATGACATTTTTAAGTTTTCCAATCCAGCTCTTATAGATATCAGAGAATCGTTAAGCTTGTTTTCTGATTGAGTGCATCCAGATTTATCTAGTAATGGCTTCCACATACTTTCAAGTATATCTACATTATTAGAAACAATGTCAATTGACGATGATAATGCTTCTTTAGAGTGTGCATCGGTAATGTTTGGAGCGATGATCTGAAAAGAGAACAATTATATTGAAAGTCATTTGAAAAAAATCGTTATAGCTAGATCCAACTAAATTTTACTATTGAGGTAAAATATTACCTTATAACATCAACTAACTTCCAGTACCACCTGTTAAGATCCTGGACTGGTAGGAGGCTTCAGGAGAGGAAGCAAAGACGTACCATCATGCATAAAAAATTGTGTTCTACTACGATGCTGTATAGCAACTATAAGAGCTAATTCACCTCTTACCAGATTCGTGCACTCCCATCTTAAGACAGTAGCATAACCATCAGAATGATGCAAAGGTTAAAAGAAAGTAAGTAGCAGCCCATTAACGTCCCACTGCTGGGCATAGGCCTCTTCACTCATACGAGAGAGGGCAGGCATAGTACACAAGTGTACTCTTTATTCCTTCGCTCTCATAGTTCGACGTGACGGCAATCTGACATGGCCGGAAAGAGATTGAGCGCAGGACCAAAGGCTTAACGTGCTCTCCGAGGCACGGGGGTGGATCACACCGCCAAATTTTTCACAACTTCGGGCGAATATTGATATCATCTTAATAGAAAACTCAATATCGATTTCGAATTGGCCCAACCCGGGACTCGAACCCAGGACCTCATGTTTGTAGTCGAACATGCTAACCACTAGACCAATGAGGCAGACCAAAAAGGTTAATCTATCATCAATAAAAAATACATTTTTAAATTTTGCATTTATAAATACACATCTTGTTGATACGTATAGATATTGGTTAGTTATAACCAGAAGTTTATCTTAATTACCTCGGTAGTTCTAAGTAGTTGCTGCGCTGAATCAACAACTTTATTCCCTGTTTTATTTAACTCTTTAATCTCATCAAACTCATCTACATCACTAGTTTTCGACAATTCATCAACATGTCCATTCATTTGTATAGCATCTTTAACAACTGTTCCTGCCATTTCGATTATCTAAAAATATACCTTGTAATATTAGACAACAAAATAAAACGACTTTAAGTGATGTGTTTTATTTAGTTGATTAACTTACCTCCTTTTCCTTTTTGTGATCCTTATGTGGATTGAATACATACACCAATTTGCCCGAAGTATTAGCATATCTAGTCGCAGCATCATTCATTCCCTATATAACACAAATGTATAATATTATAATTCAAAAATTTACAATAAGTTCAATGGTCTTTTCTTATTTCCTGTTGCAATTTATGCAAATATATGTAGGATTGAAATTGTAGAGTGAAATTACCTGCATATTATTTGCTTCAGCATTGTCACAAATACCTCGTGTGGCATCGAGAAAATCTTTTAAATTTTCCAGTAAATCATTCCATGACTTTTCATCTACAGTCCCTCTTACAGCATTTATATCTTAAATGTATTAATAAAAATCATATTACTCTTTACATCTGTACATAGCACAAAGTAATTCAATTACAGTAATACATTGTTGTAATAAAATTTTATATTTGTAGCTTTAACTTTACTTTCAAATTCTGTAAGTGTTTTACAAGTAATATTTATATTCTAATAAAATAAGTTTCTTTATCTTCAACTATACATATACTATTAATACGATCAAATTCTTCTATTGTAAAAGCAAGTTTTTTTAATAATAAATGTACCTTTAATAAAATTAGGAGTTATTTCACAAATATTGTTAGATGCTGCTTTGGCTGCGTTGTAGTCTGGATTGTCTGGATCTAAGCAAAATAAGAAATATTAAATTTGCTGTGTAAAACTTATACTATAAACCATATAAAAACTTTACCTGATGTAGCTTGTAGTAAGGAAGCCACTGCAGCATTCAATTGTGCTAAATTTTGAGACAATATCCTTCGAGCTTCTTTATTTGTTTTAATGTCATTAAAGTCAGATGTCTGAAATAAGTGATAATTAATTTACATACTAATCTAGTGAAATTTGAGATCTACCCTAATATTTGGTTCCCACATTTGCAGTATCAGTGATCAGTCTTTTCTATCTAATCATCAGTATTGCTGGCTTATTCATCATAGTCTTTAAAAATACAATTTTAATGCATTTTGCTGTTATTTTTTGAGTATTGATACTTCCGAAATATGCATTCATTGACTATATGTAAAATGGGACTAACAACGTTATTATCACTATAATCAATATCTCTAAACGTATTTCTTTGTTACATACATACATACATAGCATCACGCCTCATTCCCTTCGGGGTAGGCAGAGACAACATCCTTCCACTTGCCACGATCCTTGCATATCTCCTTCGCTTCTTTCATTCTCATTAAACCTTTCATACAAGTTCGTCGGTTTAGAGTACTCTTGACCTGGCCGTTATTTAAAATGTCCTGGATTTGGTCCAGGAACGTTCGCCTTGGTCTTCCCCTTCCAACTTTCGCATTCACTCTTGAATCATAAATCCTTTTTGTCAGTCTCCTTTCGTTCATCTGTCTACATGCCCAAACCATCTAAGCATACCTTTCTCAATTTTAGTCACTACGTCTTCTTTAATACCACAACGTTCTCTTATCACACTATTTCTTACTCTGTCACTCAGTTTTAATCCACCATTTATTTTACTTTTGTGATTCTTCTGCCATACCCAACTTTCACTACCATACGTAAGTGTTGGCACCAACACTCCAGCATGCACTGCCAGTCTGGCCCTTTGAGACACCATCTATACATCGATATTACCGTTGTCATAGGTGATTGAGACATTTCGTGCAACTCCTTTTCAGCATTCATTATTGCTTTTTTAACTGCTACTGTTGTTACAATAAACTTAAGCTTCTCATTGTCTTGCATATTAACATGGTCTTCGTAAGATACGTCCATTTCTTCCAACTTCGTATCTAAGGAGCACACCACACGTTAAAATTTGAAATTATTTATGGTTCAGTTTCATGAAGCAATTGGCTAATTGCTATGAGTTAAAGGATAAGTATCTTAAGGACTCGATGATGTAATTTTAATTTTATAAGACATAATTTAATTATTACAGTTTTTATAATAGATAGAAAATGGTCATTGATAAATTTCCTTTTATAACAAAGCTAACTTTTGTAATGAAAACATAAAAAAATGTTTTATTTAAGAATATGAAAATAAGTGTAAACCGTTACTGAATTAACTTAACTGGCTTAATAATTTCTAATTTGCAGTAAAAAATCAGTTACCATTAGAATAGGTTTGCTTCAATCTATCCAAAGCTTTAGTCAGATCAAAAGCGCTGCTAGTTAATTGCTTCGAAATGTTCCGCCGGTCAGGGTTTTCCACTAAAGGCCTGCAGCTCACCACCTGGTTCTGGGCTGATGATTTAAGGTTTTCTATTGCTGCTGTCAACGCACTCTGGCAATGGGGCTCGTGGATTGATGGAACTGTGAGCTTTTAATGTACAAATATGTATATAGATAGGAAATCTAAATTTTATAAAATAACCTTATATACAAGACACGGGACTTTATACAGAATTTCATCATCTTTTAGCCGATTATAGTGATCACTAAATAAGTATAATAATGCGGCAGTTTTTAAGTACTAATATATTTATAATAAGATTCAAAAATTTGGAAAATTATGAGAATATTTATGGAATATTGACTTGAATATTTGTGGTAGTCCTTGTTTACTTGGTAAGGATCCCGAGTTGAAACAGCTGTTATATATCACAAATCGTCCAGATTACACTTGCAGTTAATTGACTAACATAAACAATCACAAAAACACGATTTGCGTTATAAATTAGTACACAAATATACCACGCAGGTAATCCAACACATTTTAATTGTGTCCCTATCTTGCTTACTGTATCTTTTAGAAAATATGCTTTTTCAGTACCATTTTTTAATATTCCACAGATATTGGGATCATCGCACAATGATACAAAATTGAATTCAAGATCATGGATCGCAACTATGGGTATTATCACGGTGTTGACGACCTCACCTGGTAAAGGGGTTCACCAGGAGGCAAGCTTAGTTTTCCTACCGACTGGTGTAGGTGCTAACCATCCACGGCTGCTTTGGCAAGTAGTTACACCAGATTTTTGGTCATAATGAAACTTTCATCTCTCATGAGTGTGATGCTCTTGAAGGTACTGTGTCCAGCGTGGGCATCCCAGCAACATATCTTATTGTCGCTGATTAGAGGAGAACTTTCACTAGAGAGCATATATTGGTACAAAGCTCGCCAGTGAATTCATCTCCTTTTGCAAGACTTACACTTGGCGGAAATATTTCTTATAATTCTTCACCTACCTTTGCACACACAAAAAGTCCTTTAAGAGCATCAGTACATTTAGCAGAGGCAATATTAACATCACTTGCACGAGGGTCATCATCATCCAAATCAATCAACTGGTTGCTCGTTGATAACAGAGATGAAGCGTTTTCTTCAATATCTCTTAACAACGCCATTATCTGGTGAATAAATTAAATACAAATGTAATTTTCATTTCGGCAATATGAAACCACCGAAACAGAATGGCAACATTATGTAGACGACGTAGTAGTTATTTATTTTATACAATTAAATAAAATTGGAGTATCGATCTGTAATGTTAAAATAACAACTTCTATGTAAATCATACGAATGTAACAAAAACATTATGTTACATAATATTTTGTATTTTTGTTCATACCGTATCAATTTTGAAGAGGCCTTAATGCTGACAACTAATGTAAGAAATAACGTTCCTTTATATTATACCGCTCTTTTAAAGGGATTCAATCAAAAATTATGCAAATGTTAAGGAAACAGCTGAATCTAGATGAGGATGCACCTTAATTAAGAATAGGACTAGGCAGAATCAAAGTTTGAATGCAGCTGAATTAAGAATTAGACATAACAGAATAAAAAGCAAAACGCAGCAGAATCAAGAAAAGAACGCAACTAAATCAAGAAGCAGACAACAAAAAGAAAAATAAAATACAGAATAAACAAATATAGGACACAGTTGAATCAGAAATAGGAGACAGTTGGATGAAACATAGGACACTGCAGAATTAAGAATAGGACAAAGTTGGATGAAAAACAGGACACTGCAGAATCAAGAATAGGAGAAAGTTGGATGAAAAGATGAAAAACAGGACACTGCAGTATCAAGAGTAGGACTAAGTTGGATGAAAATTAGGACCCTGCAGAATCAAGAATAGGAGAAAGTTGGATGAAAAACAGGACGCTGCAGTATCAAGAGTAGGACAAAGTGAGATAAAAAATAGGACACTGCAGAATCAAGAATAGGACAAAGTCGGATGATAAATAGGACACCGCAGAATCAAGATCAGGACGAAGTTGGATGAAAAATAGGACACTGAAGAATCAAGAACAGGACAAAGTTGGATGAAAAATAGGACACTGCAGAATCAAGAACAGGACAAAAATAGATGAAAAATAGGACACTGCAGAATCAAGAACAGGACAAAATTGGATGAAAAATAGAACACTGCAGAATCAAGAATAGGACAAAGTCGGATGAAAAATAGGACACTGCAGAATCAAGAAAAGGATACAGTAGAATTAAAAAAAGGATAACTGAATCAAGAATTAGTCACAACAGAATGAAGAATAGGACATAGCAGAATCAAGAATAGTCTATTTTACATACATAAATAGCATCACGCCTCATTCCCATAGGGGTAGGCAGAGACAGCATCCTTCCACTTGCCTCGATCCTTGCATATCTCCTTCGCTTCTTTTATTCTCATCAAACCTTTCATACAACTTCGTCGGTTTAGAGTACTCTTGACCTGGCCGTTATTTAAAATGTCCTGGATTTGGTCCAGGAACGTTCGCCTTGGTCTTCCCCTTCCAACTTTCGCATTCACTCTTGACTCATAAATCCTTTTTGTCAGTCTCCTTTCATTCATTCTCTCTACATGCCCAAACCATCTAAGCATACCTTTCTCAATTTTAGTCACTACGTCTTCTTTTATACCACAACGTTCTCTTATCACACTATTTCTCACTCTGTCACTCAGTTTTAATCCACTCATGCTTCTCAACGCTCTCATCTCTACCGCATTTATTTTACTTTTGTGATTCTTCTGCCATACCCAACTTTCACTACCATACATAAGTGTTGGCACCAACACTCCAGCATGCACTGCCAGTCTAGCCCTTTGAGACACCATCTGGCTATTCATAAAAGCATGCAGAGCACCATTTACCATATTCCCTGCATTCACTCTCCTTTCGATATCACTTTCACATGTTCCATCTTTTGTAAATTTAGATCCCAAGTATACAAATTCTTTCACCTCTTCCACTTGTTCCCCATCTATCAAAATATTGCCATTCATCATAGATTCATCTCGTTCAAAAAGCATAACTTTCGTTTTGTTTACATTCACTTTCATTCCTTTCCCTTTCAAAGCTTCATTCATAATATTTAGCATCTCCTGAAGCTCGTTAGCGGATGACGCAAGTATTACTTGATCATCAGCGTAGAGTAAACATTTGATGAGTAATTCATTCATTCTTAACCCATACATACATTCTTTTAAATCTGTCAAACATTTATCCATGAAAAGGTTGAACAGCCATGGTGACGCAACACATCCCTGTCGAACACCTCTTTCGACAGGAAACCACTCCGTGTACGCTCCGTTTATTCTGACACAGGCACTAGAACCCTCATAGAGAGACTTCAATGCTTGGATCAGACAACCGCTCACCCCATACGTAGATAACGTTGACCACAGCTCATTCCTCACCACTCGATCATAGGCCTTTTCTAAATCTACGAACGCGCAATAAACTTTTTGGTGTTTAGCCAAACATTTTTCAGTTAAGCACCGTAAAGAAAAGACCTGATCCGTACATCCCATTCCTCTTCTAAATCCCGCTTGCACGTCCCATATTTTCCCATCAGTTTCATTAATCACCCTTTCAATTAATATCTTTGCATACAATTTGCCGACGACACTAAGAAGGCTGATACTGCGGTAATTTTTGCACTCCTGCTGTGACCCTTTTCCTTTATATAGAGGGACAATTACGGCCTTGGGCCAAATATTGAAAAGGCAGTACAGCTGACCTACCACAATCTCAAACAGTTTCTAATTATATTGATGAGAATTATATTTCTATTAAAACAGAGGATTGAAGTCGTAAAACTAATACCAGTTTTATTCAATTCATTTTGTTTGACTAACCTTATTTTCATCTTCAAGCTTTGTGTTTTCTTCTGGTTTACTGAGTGATCGGCTAAATGTATAATTTAGCTTTTTAGCAGTATTGGCGTAGGCGTCACTCTCTGCCTGCATACTCTGAAAAACAAATTATTTGAAACTGGCTTTCCCTGGTCGCTTAGTTGTGTCTAATTCTGGAGTTAACAAGAAATATAACACCAATTACATTATTTATTATACACTAGTCTCTAAATTTAGGAATTTGTAACATTTCTTCAATGCGATCGTAAAATTAATGAGCAATAAAAATAGAAAAAAGATATAATTATATACGCGATATAAATACATGGATATCTGGAGATCCAGTAAGCTTGCATATTTCTGCAGTCCTTTCCAGAAGTTGTCTTATGTGATCTCGTAAATTTCTACCATTATAATTATCTCCAATATTCGTTAAAGGCTTTGCATCTGAAAATCAAGATTTTATATAAATATATGAAGCATAATAAAATTTTCTAATATTTTCTTAGCATGTTTACCTTTATGAGGTAAATTATCTCTTACTAGTAAATTGCAGTGGATATACCTTGAACGAATTTAGGCATTATTTCATTGATCGTTTTCATCGAATTGATTGCCATTTCGTAGTCTATGTGTTTTGCATCTGTAACAAATTATACACTGAAATATGTATACAAAAGAACATGCACACGAATACACACAAGAACATGCTTAGGCTCATAAACAAACACACGAACGTTATGTAAGATTTTTACGTGTTTGAGAATGGAAAGTCATTGTTACAATTATTTTATTCTAGAAGATGTCAAACTAGTATGTCGTTTTCGTCGTCGTCGTCGTCGTCGTCGCTTCAACCGATGGACGTCCACTGCTGGACATAGGTCTTACGTAATGACGTCCACAAGGCCCGATCTTGCGCCGCCTGGCTCCAGCGGCTACCGGTGACCCTCTTTATGTCGTCGGTCCACCTTGTGGGGGGGTCTCCCTATACTGTGCCGTCCGGTGCGGGGTCGCTACTCCAGCACCTTCGGCCCCCGACGTCCATTGGTCCTTCGGACGATGTTCCCCGCCCATTGCCACTTTAAGTTCGCGATTCGCAGGACTATGTCGGTGACTCTGGTTCTACTACGGTTCTCTTCATTTCTGATTCGATCACGTAGAGAAACTCCGAGCTTAGCCCTCTCCATCGCACGCTGAGTGACTCTGAGCTTCCGCATGAGGCCCATAGTCAGCGACTACGTCTCAGAACCGTAGGTCATCACTGGCAACACGCAATGTTCGAAGACTTTGGTCTTGAGGCACTGAGGGTTATCGGACGAAAATATCTAGCGTAACTTCCCGAACGCAGCCCAAACGAGTTGGATTCGGCGATTGACCTCCTTCTCGAAATTGGATCTATCTAGCTGGACTATATGTTCCAGGTATGTGTACTCGTCAACAATTTCGAGAGCTGAGTTCTCAACGCTGCCTGGGTGAGGCGGTACATACAAGTTCCAATCCCGTCAAGATAAATTTAGGAAATTGAATTATCTAACTTGTCTAAGGCTTGGGCTGTGGCTAGTTGTCCGACCAACCAGCAAAGACGTACCCCTTTTCAATTTTTAAAATGAAGAAGGAGGTGAATTAATAGCTAAAAAGGCTAAGGGAGACACTACTGATAATGTTCTAAGAGTTGAAGCCAGCTACGGTGATAACATCGAAATGGGGTTAGTTGAAAAGCTGCAGGTTTTTTTGGCTATGGCAAAAGTAAGGATGTTAATATTGTACTCTCTTAAAGAACTAAATGATCTGAAACTGAATGACGTTGGCACAGTGGGGTGAGTAATTTGTTTTTAACAAGGTTCTATTACCGAGAAGGAAGATCCAGTTTGAAATTTCTCAGAGTGGGCTGATGGAAAAATTCAGCCTGTTCTAGTTACCAACTTACCAGCAAAGTCATCCTNTGAATGCGAAAGTTGTAAGGGGAAGACCAAGGCGAACGTTCATGGACCAAATCCAGGAGATTTTAAATAAAGGCCAGGTCAAGAGTAATCTAAACCGACGAACTTGTATGAAAGGTTTAATGAGAATGAAAGAAGCGAAGGAGATATGCAAGGATTGTGGCAAGTGGAAGGACGTTGTCTCTGCCTATCCCGAAGGGAATGAGGCGTAATGCTATGTAGTAGCAAGTTCAACTTCAAATAAATTTAGGAAATTGAATTATCTAACTTGTCTAAGGCTTGGGCTGTGGCTAGTTGCCGACCAACCTGCAAAGACGTACCCCTTTCCTATTTTTAGAATGAAGTGGGAGGCGAATCTATAGCAAACCAGGGTAAGGGAGACACTACTGATAATGTTCTAAGAGTTAAAGCCAGCTACAGTGATAACATCGAAATGGCTGGCTGAAATAGTTTGAAAGCTGCAGGATTTTATGGTTAAGACAAAATTAAGAATGTTAATATTGTAAACTCATAAAGAACTAAACTGAAACTGAATTACGTTGGGTGAATAATTTGTTTTTTACCAGGTTCTATTACCGAGAAGGAAGATCCAGTTTGAAATTTCTCACAGTGGACTGGTGGAAAAATTCAGCCTGTTCGAGTTACCAACTTTCCAGCAAAGACATCCTACTAGTTAATGGATTGGCATTCCAGTGAAATGCTGTGTAATAATCATAATTTAAACTGTACGCTATAAAAAAATACTCAGTATATACCTGCATGAGCGTTGAGCAGAAGGGCGATGGCAGCATTAAGTTTCCCCATTCGGTCAACAGAAGTCCTTTCTAATGCCTTTATTTCATCTGAATTAAGACATGGACCATCGTAGTCCTAAAAAATAATGGTAGCTTAATATTTAACAAGCTAAATTACGCAACTTCATCTGCACCACAAAAGAGAGAAAGAGAACTTAATATAAAAAGGGTTTTCATGTGAAAACTTTAAAATATTGACATGACTTACAAATCGCCTTTATGATAGAAGACGAAGTTACCACTCTATCAGTAAAAGACGTGCTGCCAAGCAATAAAATCTGTGTTCTGGTCCGCTTAACGCTATTTCATCATCGACTGACAGCTTTATATCTGAAACTACAGTCAACCTGTCAGCAACCAAAAAAAGAAAGCTCATTTACTGACTTGATCAAGGTCTTCATAAGCCGTTTCTACTGCTTGGATCGCATTTCCCGCTGTAGTGAGGAAGGAAGCACGTCGAAGTGATGCTTCCGTTTTTTCATCTCGTTTGAAGCTATTCCGCGAGCGCTTGTACAAAAAAAAAATCAATTATTACTAAAAATTGTCTGGAGCTAAATGCTTAGTAAATTTAGTTCATCATTAAAAAGCAGCTAAATAGGTGCTTTATGGTTTATTTCAATCCAGTATGCTTTTTGGTGAAGAAAAATATCCATAGGTTATCTATATAAGTAAGTAGCAGCCCATTAACGTCCCACTGCTGCGCACAGGCCTCCTCACTCCGAAGAGCGAGGGTTTTTAGAGCATAGACCCACCACGCTGCTCCACTGCGGATTGGCAGGCATAGTACACAAGTGCACTCTCTATTCCTTCACTCTCATAGTCCGGTGTGACGGGAATCCGACACTCGCGAAGAAAGATCAGGCGCAGGACCGACGGCTTAACGTGCTCTCCGAGGAACGGGGGTGGAGCACACCGCCAACTTCCTAACTTCAGGCAAATATTGAGAAAATCTTAAATAGAAAACTCAATATTGATTTTTGAATCGGCCCCACCCGGGACTCGAACCCAGGACCTCATGTCTGTAGTCGAACATGCTAACCACTAGACCAATGAGGTTATCTGTATACCCTGACAGTAATTCTGGGGTACCTGTAACCAACTCGCAGTGTACCAGCATAATAGGTCTATGTTCTAAAAGCCTAGAGGGCTTTTCTACGATAAAAAAGAACCCTTGTCCCATTGGAAATGCGCGCCATCCCCGACAGACTACTGGTCAGGAAAATGGGACTCGTAATGTCTACAAAAACCCAGTGGAAATCTCTTCATCTGTAAGAATGTTACCAAGGGATCAACTTGAGTAAGCCTGGTGGCCTGGAAGAAACTAAAAGTAAGTCACCACTGTACCTCCACCATCTCTCACAGGAGAAATGGAGGCTGCCATCATTTATCGTCATCAGGAAACAACTTTGGGGTAAGAAAGAGGAACCCTCCATCCATCGGTTAAGACCTTTTATCTTATATTTATATTACTATCTTTTGATATACAAATTAAAAATATTGTGACATACCTTGAGAAGATTACTCCTTCGTTTAATCTTCGGATCCAGGGCGAGGCACATCTGTGTGGAGAGTTCAGCAACTCTCCTCGCAGCATCTTGAGCTGTTATGAGGTTATCTGGATCGCTCTGAAATAATTATTTGAAAACCTCACTGGGGTATTGGTCCTAAGTTCCAACTCTGAAAGAGCAGCATTTGAAAATATGGCGTAAACGACAAAAATGGCAAAATATATAAGCCTTTTAAACCGGCTTCGTATTGGCAGTTAAAATTACCCCGTAAATATTGTATTAATGGCAGAATTTACTTGAAATCAAAGAAACTGTAGGCTATTAAAATATTACGTACGAAGTCACTATTTCTTGTTGTGGTAGTCAATATGTTAATATAGTTGCATAGCTCGTCGAGTTCTTTTAGAAGCTTCTTTGAATCATCGGCATTTTGATTCGCAGCCACTTCTTGGATACCTTCATAATTAAACATAAGTATATTAAAACTGATGGCTACATCAAAATTTTAAGAAATATTGTGACCATAATATATCTAATTTTAGTAGTTCCTTCATCATCATTTAAATTTTGTATATACGTTTTCATCTTCCATTGCGCTTCAAACTTTCCAGAATTAATGTTGTGTATGTTTGTTATTAAAAATTAACGTTTTTCTTTATTTCTAACATTTATAACTTGTGCCTGATTGCAACCGTCTATTGCAGAAATAGTAGCAACAGCGGGTATTAGATTGATCTATTGAAAGTAATTTCCAATGTTTCCTACGAAACCAATTTCTCTAAAGATCTAGTATTTCTCCCTGGTTGTATACATTTATCTTTACTGCTATTTTTTCGGATGTAATGGTATAAAAGCAACCAGTGTCTGTACCTTTCACTATACAAGGCATGCCATCTTCCATATCATCTATTATGTTTCTTATTTTCTGAATATCGTCATCATTAGGATCTGCAATTGCCAAGATATTCGTTACAAAAGGTTACCATGAGTCAATATTAAAAGATAAACATATGTTTATCTTTTAATATTCTTAACATTTTTTTTAGCTTTTTAAAAAGAACAATTCCTTTTTACATGATTATTGCGTAAATTTAACCGTTTATGCACAGCATGCAACGGAAGCTTTGAAGAAGTCTACATTTTCCGCATTTTTGCAACTTTTGCCAATGTTAATCCTAACTTATTGCAGATAACGGAATTTTATGTATGTCTGTAATTTTATGTAATTAATGGGCTATCTCATACTGAAAGTCTTTTTCAATTCTAACGAGTAGTTCCTAAGATAAGCACGTTCAAAAAAAGCAACAGGTTCTTCAGCATTATAATAAGTATAGGTATATTACTTGATAAGAAGACCACTGTCTTAACGCATTCAGAGTTCAAGTGGTTTAGCCTTTTCACGAAGTCTTCAGGCAGTTTGTTATTGCTGATCTCGCCTCTCTGAAAAAGATATATGCAATTTATGAATGACTCAATCATCAAGCAATCATCGAAACTGAAGGCCCTTCTCCTTCTTAAGGATCTCCTACTGGAGGTCGGCTATCATAAAAGCAATTTTAGTTACAACCACGTCGGACAAGGATTTGCTTAAACCATGTCCGTTCCTGTGATGTGATCAGATATTCCTGTCGCAACGTAGAAGCTCAAGAAGAGTTCCCCATATTATTATCTTGGAAATCACCCGTCAGACCATATCTTATTTTTCCATTCACATAATATTACTAATCAGAAAAGGACCCATCAGAACAATCCTGTAATATAGTTCAAAATGGATTTTTAGACAATGACAGGTCTTTCTTTTAATTCGATCTATTTACGATAGATTTGCTCTCGCCCTCACGCCACAGGAGTGACGCAATACTCCACTTTAGGAGAAAAAACAGAATTATCAAATGAAAATGGAAGAAAAACCCGAACACCAGCTTGTCTATTTTCATTTTTTTTTTAATTTTCAATGTCTTTTATTGTGCATTCAAAATGGCAGCATATTTGGCATTAACTAAAGCAATTGACAGTCATCGTTATTCCATTTTCGAAATTTTATTTCTTTTAAATAACCATGCCTTTTGTAGGTTGCCAATTGAATTTAAAAAGTTTTTATATAAATTATATTTTTGAATCAGTAGCGAAATAATCAAATACATTTCAAAATTTTCTCTACACTCTAGTATAATGTATTGGCTACTAGTATTTGTATTATGGTAATGACTTTATAGGCTGACATTATGATAAGTTAGTCAGTGATGGAATAAATTTGAAAGAGTGCTGAAGATGAGTTCTTACCATTGGCTGCGCGTTTTGTCCCCTTACAGTTGTTATCACTTGCTCCACAACCACTACTTTCGTACCTTCATGAGATTGCTGACCTTTGAAGAATAGATGTACGAAATGTTATTAGGCTTCAATGTTTTTGATAAATATATTCTACTAAGCAGTAGCTATATGTGCTATTAACGTAATCGGCGCGTGAAATTTTGGATTTGAAATCCCCTATGTATGAGTTTTAGTTTAACAGCTTCAGTATTAGAAGTTATATTTTTCATATGTTTTTAAGCATCCTTTTCCCGTTTTTATTTTTAATTTTGTATTGTCGAAAGCGTAAGTTGTTTGGAAATATTACTTTTGATAACAGAAACGAAATAGTTGACATTGTTTTCTTTATATGTCGCTCAGTCGATGACTCTTTTTCAGATTTTCATACAAAGGAACTTAGGTCTTTTGGTACCCCAGTTCGAAAGTCTGAAATGTTTCGCTTTTACCAGTTACTAGCCAAATTTAAGATAAAGTACATCCTATGGTTGTGTATATAACATCAGCTGTTAGTCAATAAAAGTCTAATTAAAATGATCCTGCTCTTCGGGAAAGTGAAGGTAGAAGAGGAAATTCACTTATTCGCAAAGTCAAATATAACCTACAATATTATTTACACAATCATGTAGTACTCAATGAAGATCTCGGTAAAATAGTACAGCTTATTTGCAACTTTATGGAAATAAAAACAATGTTATAGTGGTCAACTAAATTTCTCGCTTTCATTAAATGCAAGTTATATACCTTATATTATTAATTATATACCACCATAAATCTATATACCTTGTTGTACAGAAACTATTTGACTTGGTCCTACAAAAGAGAACTCCTTTATTTTTGATGGTACCACTGTTTGAATAGTAGAACTTCTGAAAAAATATAAACACATATGTATACTGGTAATATACAATTGGGATTTAATACTTTTGATTTATCAATCTAAAAACGCTATGAGTTGCTCTATAATTCAAACTATTTTCCATCAGAAGCAAACTAGTTTTTGGTGCGTATTAAAATTTATCCAATGAAGTGAAAAAAAAGAACAATTCTTTAGCTGGATGCCAAGTTTACAATGTAATGAGGGTACTTTTGCATCTTATTAGAAGAAGAATCAACAATAAACTCGGTCAGTGTAACAAAAGGGGTTGCTTGAGCATCACTGACCTTATTTTTTTATAAAATGTGGCCATAGTGGTACAATATTATAATAAAATATACAAACGGTTAATATTTTTTATCATATTCATTACAGTTATTTCAATATAGTTAATTCATTATCAAGCTATTTTATATTAAAATATTTTAGGCGAGAGAACAGTCAAGTGCTGTATACTATAAATTCAAATTCAAAAATTCTTTAATCCTTAACAAAGTCATTAATGTAAATTAGGAACAGAACAGGTCCTAACATCCGACCCTGTGGGATTCCCAGTTTCGTTACAAACTAACCTGAAAGCTTTACATTAACACAGACCATATGTGTTCTGATGGTTTAGTAGGAGCTCATCAGGTATAATACTGTCTAATAAGAGAAATTACAGCAAAATATGGTCCGATTATTCATTATCGTTGCCAGGCTAGCACTTAGCTGTGATGTTCGCTTGATGGAAAAGATGATAGACTGTATAGTCTAAGGTAGAAGCGAGTTTATCTGGTAAGAGATAATTTGGTTTTAATACAGCATCGTACCAGAACACCTTCTCTTGTTTTGTTGTACGTCTTTGCCGATAGTATGGCAATTCATCATGGCTAAAGCCAGTCCAGTCCTAAATCAATTTGTGCTATCAGAAACCGAACCCAAAGCTTAATCTACTAAGTGAGTCCTCTTAACATTACACAAATTAGGACGTCTTATTTTTACATTATAAAAATGTGCACAAGAAAAAAAAACTATAAGGGGCTTTTGGGTTCCATCTCTTTCTATATTATTCAATAATTTAGGAGCTTGCAGATTGAATTGTGATAGAGCTTACCTCGACATTTCAACTACATCTTCAAAAATTGCTTCTCCTTCTGTGCAGATAACGTTGCGTGGTGCAGCTAGCTTCTTTCTTATGATATCAATATATCCTTCTAGAATATCCTTTATCCGCATCGCTTCATTGGTCTTCACTATATACGGCTCGGTACTGAAAAGAGTTTTTTAAGACTTCATCATTGTTCGGCAATCTAGACCTCGTAATCTGTGGCTGTTAGAATCCTTTGCAAACTGTCAACCGCGTCAAAGTTAGGTGACGGGCGCAAAAATGAAGCGCGCTTCGCGTTTTTATATTATTTGAGGGGAAGTGCGAAATCCCACGCATTTAATTGGTTCGTGGGGTCAGCGGAAACCCTATCCTCGCGTTTTGCAGGCTCTCGTTGCCCCATAGTGAAAGGTGGCGAGTTATAACGCAGCTAGGCTAGCTCGCCAACGCGTTGGCCGCAATAGTCCTTCCTTCCGGTGGATAAGGGAGTAGAAGAGTTAACCAGCGTCGCCGACCACAGCCTTCCGCGACGCTTTGGCCGGTTATACACTCTACACACTCCGTAACACGCATACAAATACACATCTCAGGTGAACATACACCTGCCGGAGTCGACACCGTCGAGGAGAGCGGCGCGTGGAAACAAGGAATGTGCGAAACCCCACTAACTGTCCGACTCCTCTGGAATCCCTAGTAAAATTTCTCCTCCCGCCATCTACAGTGATCGAGGCTGCCCTCACCACTATGGGCCCTGGTGACCCTTGGTAGCCTTTATGACCTGGTCACGGCCGGCGTGATCAATCATCATATTTAAATCAGTGAATGGACGTTCATAGCGTATTTATTACTTACCTATAATCACCAAAATTTAGAGTGAATGACTCCTTTCCAGCAGTGTAACTCTTGACTTTTGTCAGGAGCCACACCTCCAGGATTTCCTTGGTTTGCTCATCCAACCGTAGAATAGATTCGGAGTTGATCCCAAGGAGTCGTGGTATTAATTTTTTCTTTCCTTTTTGTCGTTCCTGTTTAATAGATTTATTTTAATCTATGATGCAACAGCGTTTTGTGGTAATCTTATGTGGTCATTTATATCCATTAGATCATGTACCTGGACAATGATTTCTTTTTGGAAATGTCGTGAAACATCTTCCAATAATAGTTCAGAGAAAAATACCTTGACTAAGAAGAATGTGACGCCATATGTAGGTAGTTCTCTTGCAGTTTTCGTGTATAGATGTTTAGCGTCCACATTACTGGTCCCCTGGTACTTCTGGTGTATTTTGTTTATATTTCTCTCAACACCCCAAGAACATGAGTACTGTTCAGGCAGAAACTCCTTCAAGCTGTAATGAAAACTTAAGATTAGATTTAAGGTTATCGTAATTTGCAATGACTTAAAGTTATACTATATATTGCATTTAAAACTATTCCGACTTTTAAGCTAGAAGCAATTAAATAAATTCACAAAATCAAATTGTAATCCATTGCATGGTTTGGCAAAGAGATCTAAACAACTTCTATTACCCACTTCTCGATAAAACCTGGTTTATGTTTGTTTTCCTGGAAGTCTCCATATTGGATTTGGCATTGTATACCGGCAAATTCCACCGCTGAAAGCAAAAAAGTCTGTTACATAATCATCAAGTGAAGTTATATAAAGACTAGCAGACCCGACAGACTTCCTTCTGTCAAAGAGATTTGTGACTATTCAATTTGGTCGGGTTGTGACTATTCAATTGATTTTGAACTTTGTGTCGCGTTAATAAAGTGCAAACTTGCTCTTTGACGTTAGGAATACACCTACATTGCTTAGGAAACAGTAAAAACTTGTAATATGTATTGACTCTACATTTTATTTAGAAAACGTATGTATGGTAAACAGAAAAGGGTTATTTTAGGGGTTTCCCCGCAACTATTCGAGATTTTCTCGCTGCAAAACCATCCGACTTCAACGAACATTAAAAAAAAAAAAGAATTGTCAAATTCGACCCAGTCTTTGTTGACTTATGCGCTTACCAACACATTTTGGGATTCATTTTTATATTAAGTAAGTAAGTAGCAGCCCATTAACGTCCCACTGCTGGGCACAGGCCTCCTCACTCCGAGGAGCGAGGGTTTTTAGAGCATAGACCCACCACGCTGCTCCACTGCGGATTGGCAGGCATAGTACACAAGTGCACTCTCTATTCCTTCACTCTCATAGTCCGATGTGACGGGAATCCGACACGACCGGAGAGAGATCAGGCGCAGGACCGACGGCTTAACGTGCTCTCCGAGGCACGGGGGTGGATCACACCGCCAACTTCCCAACTTCGGGCAAATAATCTTAATAGAAAACTTAAAATCTATTTCGAATTGGCCCGACCCGGAACTCGAACCCAAGTTTACTTACAGGATCTTCTTTTAATATAGCTGGCCTTATTATAAGATAGATCGACTTATTACACTATGACTAGTTCACTGGCTTTCTAATTTTCTAATTCTCTGACGAAGTGTGCCAGTGAGGCCACCAAAAGTATCTATTAAAGTATTTAAGCTACCTTTATCTTCTGTAACGACATGTCTGCCATCCAAAATGGCATCCCTGGTCTGAACATATAGAAGATTTAATTGTACAGGATCTCTTGCATCCACGTTCCTATCAGAGTAGAACAGACGTCTTTTGAAGAGTAGAGTCTCCTTGGGATCTACTCCTAATTCACGTAAGGTTTTCTTATGATCCAGCCATTCAACTGAAAGTGAAAAGTAAGTAAGTAAGTAAGTATTTCAATTGAATTTGTCAATTTGTTTTACATTTTACGTTGTGGTAAAGTTACCATTGTCGTCAGTTTTTAGTTTCTTGCTCAGTTGTTGAAGCAACGCGTCCTTCTCCTTCTGTATGGTCTTCTTTTTCAATGTTAAAGTCCCAGTCATGGGTTTTGCTTCTTCAGTATCATCAGCGTCTTCTCGGCACTGAAATCATGAGTCATGAATGATTTGGAAAGAATCCCCAGCTTAAAACTTAAACTTAGCGAAATGCGTTGATGGTGTCATAAATCTTAAAGCTCATACCAATCCGTATTCTTCATGGTTGGTGACTCCAATTTTTTCACAAATGATGGTCATTAATTCTTCGATCTTCTGTGATTCATCCACTAGTAAAGTTTTAACAGAACCTAAAATAAAGTAACAAATGATACAAGAGTTTTAAATTCCTTGTTTATATATTGACATAGTAAAAATACCGATGATAATATAAATAAAAGCCGGTACGTACCGTCTAACATCCGTACTTTAAGGTTTCGAAACTTTGGGATGTAGTACAAAGAGTCTCCATCCCGTAGCATGTAATATTCCAGTGCTCTGTTTTCATTAAGCCAAATACCTGAATTGTCATCATCAGCTGATGTTAGAAAGAAACCGTATTCTGAAAAATAAAAGTTATGTTGAAGATGGAAATATACTAAGTAGAGTAACTTTTTGAGGGTTTCAATGCATCCTATCTGAACTCAAAACCTTATTGGAAAAAACATCTTTGCTGGATGAGGAAATAGGTAAGTTTTACACGAGTTAGATAGCAGGCTGCTGATAAAGCGATGTAGGTCACTAGTGAAGCTACGTGGTGTTCACTGGTGAGGTGATGTGCGGTGTTTGGGTAATGTGAATAAGCCTACACCAATAAAGCACTTTCACATTTATTTTTGAGTCAGGAGGATTGTACTGAAAGGAATTGGATGATGGTTAAGATATGCTGGTTGTAAGGATCGAGGAGACACTATTATAAATGTTACATTTATAAATATATAAGTTGTAACGCGTATTTACCGAGACAACAAATATAACTAGAGCGTGATTTCGAGACGTGGTTGCTTTAACTACCTTTTTTTTTGGTAAGACGGGAAAAAAATCCTCATAGGATAACGGGACGCCGCGGACGTCCCGGTTATGCCGGACTCTTACCGGCTAAAAACGACCCGCCATCCTACGCACTGTCACAATGGCGGCGCTACAGGTTAGCTATAGAGTAAAACTGCGCGCGCCGCCGTGACTCCCCGTGAGGGGCCCCTACCTTGATCCTAAGGATCGAGCTACCTATGGGGCAGCGCGAAGGCGCGCCGCCCGACAACCTACGGAGCCTCGCTACGTGGGACGACGGCCTCCGCGGTCCGCCGTCCCAAAGGCTAGTGCTAAGGGGGAAGACGGCGGTCCTGGACCGCACGCCTTCTCGCCGGACGCCTACGACGGAGGGCGTGGGCGGCGGGATCCGCCTCCCGACGCCGCTCCGCGGCCTCTTTCAGCGACATCACCTCGTCGCTAAAGGAGGCCACCGCACTCCAACACTCCCTCCGCTCCACCATCGCTCGCACGACGGTGGGCAGAGACAGGTCGGTCGACCCTAATACGGCCACTAGGGCAGATCTCTGCCTATCCCAACTGGGGCACACCGCAAGCGTGTGCTCCGCCGTGTCCACGGCGGATCCACACTCGTGGCATTCCTCAGTGGGCTCCCTACGGGCCACCCGGCACAGATACCTCCCGAAGCACCCGTGCCCCGAGAGGATCTGCGCCAAGTGGAAAGTGATCACGCCGTGACCACGCGACACCCACTGACCAAGGAGCGGAGACACGGCCTCGATCGTCGACCGCCCTGCGCTCGGGTCACTCAACCGGTCCCGCCACTTGGTTTGTAGGACCGCCTGCGCCTGGCGCAGCCAGTCCCTTTCGTCCCCTGGCGAAGGGGGGTCGCCTCTCTGACGGGCGTCCGCCCTCCGCCAATATACGTCCGAGTGTACTTGCGCGTCCAGCTCCCAGGGGGCGGTACTCGCTAATACGCATCCCGCCTCCTAGGATATGGTGCGGTATCCTCGGACGATCCTGACTGCCACGGCTCGCTGCGCACCTCACAGCAGAGCCTTCGAACGTGGCGTCAAATCTCCCGCCGAGATCGGGGCCCCGTACATGGCCATCGAGCGTACCACGCCTGCGTACAGGCGACGGCACCCTACCTGCGGCTTGCCGACGTTGGGCAGAAGTCTGCTCAACGCGCCATTACTTTAACTACCTAGGACAAGGTCTGAGGGTACGCAGTCCCTTACGACCACTTGAGATGGTAACGGCTCTTACGCACTGCTACGTATATAAAAATGAGATGTACGGGTCTGTCCGTTCGTTGATAAGTAATTTTACCATATTTATGATCTCATAGTATATTTATATAATACAATATTTCTCGGTATAAAAAAGCTATAAAATTATTCTACCTGTATAAATATAAATAAATGTAGTGTTGCCACTACAAATATATTGTTAATGAATACCTAATTAGATTGTCCTAGGTGCACACGGTTCGAGATAGGTCTCCAGGAATCTATGAACACCATGTATCTACTAAGATTGTGTCTTTCAATACAAGGTCCCCAAAACAGCACTATTGGTCTCCAAAGTCCATCGGTTCTTCAAACTACACTACACCCGATGCTCAGTAATTCATTGGGCTGTATCAGTGAACCTGGTTCATCTACTGACCTAATAATTTCTGATTTATCATAGAAAAATAGCTCACCCAATCGCTGTAGAAACTTGGATTCATCTCTAAGCGTAAGCCTTGCTTAAAAGACTCTCTAACTTTGATTACAGAAATAGTTCTATATATAACAGCTTCTGCCTCATTAGTCTAGTGGTTATGATCGACTACAGACATGAGGTCCTGGGTTCGAGTCCCGGGTCGAATAATTTGACGGTGTGATCCACCCCCGTGCCTCGGAGAGCACGTTAAGCCGTCGGTCCTGCGCCTGATCTCTTCTTTCCGTTGTGTCGGATTGCCGTTACGTCGGATTACGAGAGTGAAGGAATAGAGAGTACACTTGTGTACTATGCTCTAAAAACCCTCTCTCAAATGAGCGAGGAGCCCTGTGCCCAGCAGTGGGACGTTAATGGGCTGCTACTTACCTTATCTTAAAACAGCATCTATATCTACTTATATATTTGTAGTAACAGTAAAAATACCTTTATTTGGATCAACAGATACGATTTTTTCATGGACAATTTTATGAGCTTGAACGATGGTGGTGCTGGTGTCGAACATCAGCGTTCTAGTGACTGCACCCTCGTCCAAAATTATTTTTAGGGAAAGCGGTGCCATGTCTGTAAAAGCAATTAAAAATATTATCATTCATTGGTAAAGTGATCAACATTTTCGGAATCAGATCATTGTTTCTGAATCAAACTCCTGGGCTGGATTAATTTATCCAAAACTTTTCCGAGAGTTATATATCCATGGTTAAACCATGTTAAACCGACAGTAGGAGTTGGATTTGCTCCATTCAGGTAAGCCCATATGCAGAACTACGATGCCATTACAAATGGCTAACGATGTAGAAGGAGTACTCCCCTAGCTGTAATTTGGACAAGAGGAATAAATACGTCATACAGGTTAACTTCCTATTCTCTCTCAATCATACTCATGCCGTCGGATTGAGAGGCATAATTAAGACATCTTTCTTCACAGGTAAACACATTACTTCTTTATTAATTAGTTGGAAACGTCTTAGCCCTTATAGTAAGCTGTTTGAAGTAAATTCTCCCATCCAAGAATATGGTACTCACTGACTTCACCAGAGTTCCTATAAAAGCTTAGTGAAACCATATTCATATTAAGTGTGAGATTTAGAAGATTGCCAACTTCGCCAACTTCGCTGGGGAATGCTTTTACGCACCCCGGAAGAATAAGAATTCTTCCAACCGGGAGTGTGGGACTCGCTGAAACCAGAATACCCACTAGAACCCAGCGCATCCCTGGTCATCCTTGGATGAGATCACTAGAGGGTCCCATTTCGCATTCCACTCTAGTAACTTGGATGATGCCGACTATACCAGTCTACAGTTTACTGAGGGGAATAGTGGAGCCTATTGCCACCCAGCTTCCTTCGACGGAGAGGAAGAGCATTAGCAGCATCCTCCCTTTGCCTCTCATTAGCCTCTTTTAGCGAGATGACGGTCTCGCACAAGAAGGCAACCACCCTCCATCCAAACTCGATGGTGAGCATCAAATCAATTATGCTCTCCAAAGAGAGGACCAGCGACAATAACATATGCCGCTGGGGCCACGCCGGACACTCTGTCAACGTATGGTGCACCGTATCTACAGTGGCACCACACTCATGACAGACAGGCGTTTCCTCACGACCTATCTGGTGCAGATACTTGCCGAAGATTGCCAACGCCTTCAATTATTGCATCCCAGATGAATGTGACGTAGAAGTTAAACAAGAGGGAGCAGACAATCAAACTTGTGCAGACAAACCCAAATTCTCAAGATCCATCCAAAAACGCTGGTAGAGAAGCAAATATTTATACAATATTGTATATTTATTATTAGATAATGAAGTAAAGCTTTAATTATAAATAATTAGCCAGTGCCGTAACTGACAAAGAAGGAGGAAGGAAAACCAATTTTAACTTCAAAATGACGCAAATTTCAGGTCGAATGACAAAAGTCATACAATAGATGAAACATTTTCTTAAATCTACTCTAAAAATTCCATTAAATTTCCTAAAAAAGACAGTGATATTAACCCTGGAGCGGCAGCGCAGAAGGTGCCACCATCCATGTAGCGGGGTGGGGATTTGAAATGGAGAGTGAATGGACTGTATAGCGGTTTAGAGAAAGGAAGAAGGTTAGTGGCCGCGTAAGGGGTGATAGTGATGAAGGGGAAAAGGAATCGCGTGCACGTACCTGGAGTGTCGGGGTCTTCTACTCCTTCCCGAAATAGGGCTGTCCCGTGGTTGCGGCGGCGAAAAACACTATCACTGCACTACACGGCCAGCGGTTCACTTCTTCAATAGTTCATGCGGTTATGTCTTCTAGACGAAGAAATGAGCGGAATTCTTTGCGAAGAGTATATGCACGCGAGGGTACTTTTGGAAAGGGAAACATTTTTACGCGGCACCGTCAAAACAGTAAAACCAAACTATTACCAAAAGCTGGCGTCATCAAGCCCTAAGACGTCCATTTTATCGGTGAATAAAATGGGTTAAATCAACCTTAAGAAACCCATTAAATCGCTAACAAAAATTGGTTAAACAAACTATAACAAGTCTATTAAATGAAAAGCTGTTGACATAACCTTGGAAGTCAATGAAAAAAATCAATTTAACCTTGAAAAATCCTTGAAGTCAACAAATAACCGTTAAATTAATTTAAAAATATCTAGTTACCTTATAATGGTCCACGATTTACTAAAACACTCAACAGTTAAAACATAACTGACTATTTTATCCTGTTAATGCAATAAATATGGCGTGAATCATTTGCGGTCAGGGGAACCTTATCTGTTTGCTCGAAGCTCATAGCCGAGGTTAATGATTTAATACTAAAATACTATTAGTTACTGCAAAAACTATCTTTTAAGGATATATTTAAATGTGAAGATAAGCTTTTATAAGTATTGGAAACACATTTCTTTATCGGACACTTGAAAAATAGCGCCATCTATTATCGTACACATACTTAATACACGTGGACAACTCCCCGCACACATATCTCTACGGTATTTCCAGCCAGTATCCTAGATCTGAAAGCATTGGGCGTCCCCTGGCTCATGAGCTCCTGCTGTTACTGTCACCAGTTGTAGTGGAAGGTGACGGCAGCGGCAGAACGCGGTTTTGACCAACACTCTGATTGATCTGGATGGTAACGGCTGTAACAAATGTCGGGCATCAATTAGCCCATGTAATTGGTTGTGAAGAACCCCAAACATATTTAACATAGGTATATAATAGGTACCAGAGGAGGAGGTTGTAGACCCAGCAGAATAAATCCCTACGCTTGGTAGTAGGGGCTCCAAGATATATCAGGAATGACGTTATTCATCGTGAAAGCATAAGGCCCACCGTGGAGGTGTTCGTCCGGAAGCTAGCCTAGAGCATGTTCTGCCACGGAATTGCCAGATGGCACCCAAAAGCCGGCGGTGTGATCCACCCCCGTGCCTCGGAGAGCACGTTAAGCCGTCGGTCCTGTGCCTGATCTCTCTTTGGTCGTATCGGATTCCCGTCACATCGGACTTTGAGAGTAAAGGAATAGAGAGTGCACATTTGTGTACTATGCCTGCCAATCCGCAGTGGAGCAGCGTGGTGGGTCTCGCTCCTCAGAGTGAGAAGGCCTGTGCCCAGTAGTGGGTCGTTAATGGGCTGCTACTTACTTTACACAAAAGCCTGCCTAATCGGTCTAGTGGTTAATATGTTCGATTACAGACGGGGTTCTGGGTTAGAGTCTCGGGTCAAGCCAATTAAAAAAGCGATATTTACGTTTTCTAATAAGATTTTCTCAACATTTGCCCGAAATTGGGAAGTTGACGGTGTGCTCCAACCCCGTGCCTCGGAGAATACCGTAAGCTGTCAGTCCTGTGCCTGATCTCTCTTTGCGAGTGTCGGATTGTCGTCACATCGAATTATGAGAGTGTAGAGAAAGCTATATTATCATTGAGTAACATAGGCTATATTTAGTACTAGATTACTATAGAAATCTCTAGAAATTCCTATTAAAACCAACCGAAGGTGTCTCTCATCGCATATGCTGTGAAGAATATTAATGATAGGACAAAAAAATGTTTGACAATATTATAGATTATATCAATATCTACAAAAAACTTCGCGAGACTATATGTCTAACTATTGTATCTACGTCACTATAACTACTTTTTTACATTAAACAAATTGATAGTAATGCCGATCAAAATCGGAGCGTGTTATCCATACCGTTTATAAATTTTTATCCAAATAAATAATTTAATATTCAAGACTGTCTCAATACCTGATGATTACTTTTTGAATTATTGGAATCGGATATTCCTTTCAAAAGATATCATGAAATTAAAATAAAGATAAATGCCGGCGGCGGCCGCCATGCAGCGCATCGAGTAAACTCGACAAGAGAGGAGCAGTGCGGGAGAAAGGGGTGCACAATTATGAACTAGGTTACCTTACGCAAGCGACATTGAATATTGAGTTTTTTTTAACACATTTTTATGCTTCACTTAAAAAGTTCTTTTCAGAGCTACTTAGTTTTAGTATTAGGAATCTATTTATGTCTACCCGTGCGAAACCGAGGCGGGCCGCTAGTTATAAATAATTCTTAATTCACTTACCAATATTATCTCCAAACACAACATTTATACTCACTGAAAACCTTACAGATAATCTCTCCTCTGGTCCTCTGTCTACCATATCTATCTACTATTTCATGTCACCCATATCGTAGGTAATTCGCAATACAATACATATAATATTTTCTTTGAAATCTATCTACCCACATTAATCTTAATATGCTAATTCTAACATCAATACATTATATATGTCGGAGTGCAAGAGTCTGTAGATCGCTGGTCCGTAAGTAATAGTCTGTGGAACGCTGGCGCCATCTGTGTATCGGCGTGGTGGCAGAGTCAATAAGTGGCAGTCCGGCCTGTCTCTCGGCAGTTCCCGAGTGGCGGTCGACTGGAGTGGTCGACTATTGAAACTGTCGCGTTCCTAGCTATTTTTGTTAATGAGTTTGTGTAAATTGATATCGGGAACATTAAGTGATTGAACATTATAATCCGCGTTAATTAACAAAGTGTTTGATTGCATCAATATTACCCACGAACGCCCACAGTATAAGAAATTAATAACGATGTCGGCGGAGAACCCTACGCTCCTGTGCTTTATGCTTCTTCGTTCTCTCTTATTCTAGGAAAAAATATGTGTGTCGGAGACTAAGAGAGAAGGAGCGTAAATCAAACGGGCGTCCATAATTCCATATTGTGGGCTTTGGTGGGTAATGTTGGTGCAATCAAACACTTTCTTAATTAACTCAGATTATAATGTCCAATAGCTACGAACGCAACAGTTTCAATAGTCGTCCGCTCTAGCGGACCGTCACTCGAGAACTGGGGAGACGCGCCCCGGATTGTGACTATTGACTCTGACCCACGTCGATAGACAGATGGCGCCAGGCGTTCCACAGACTATTGCACTCCGACATATATATATATATATATATATATATATACTAATATATATATATATATATATATGTACTAATTTTACAAAACACATTGGAAAATTAATTGGCAAAGATTATGTTGTCCAAATGTCGACCCTCGCTTTGCTGGCATTCCTCTAAACGAAATCGGAAATTAGTCACCACGCGTTTACAAATCTCTCCGGAAATGGCGGCCATTTTGGTGCGGATTTTGGGCTTCAGTTGCAGTAGAGTTGTAGGTTTATTTGCGTATATTTTTTGCTTAAGGTATCCCCAGATGAAATAATCGAGGGGTGACAGATCGGGGCTTTTCGGAGGCCAGTTGATGATTCCTCGTTTTTTGGGAAAAGTTGATTGACAACCGCAAACGATTGGTTTAAATTGTACCAATCGTCCCAACTTGTTGAAACTATGTCTCCGCATTACAACCCTCACACTTTTGTAATTGTGATGCCAAAAAGTTCCGTAACATGACGCAATACTATTTACCGTAAGTGCTCGCCCTCGGCGGTCTTCAAAAAAATAAGGCCCAATGATGCCCACATGACAACCTTTGGACTATGTAGTGGTCGTTCATGTTTCTCTCTCGGTTTTTCGTTGGACCAGAAGGGGCAGTTTTGTTTGTTTACGTGTCGTTCTTCGGTGCATTCCGTACATAAAATTCTGCACGATATAAACGTTGAGCTGACACTATCGAATCACCATTGCGATAATAAGTGCGTATGCAAAAAGCACGATGGTTTCCCGTGTACGCTTCCATGTTTACTGAATCTCCAAATACTGGCGGAGCACACTTCTCTATCCAACCCCCTCCCCCCGCACTAATCGCGCCGATACTCAGACAACGCCGATACAAAAACCTCCCACCCTTTCAACTATTAGAACTTACCTTTAGACGCTTGTTTATAAGTTCTAGTATATTTGGACTGGATGTCCCGCAATAGACTATTAAGACTTAAGAATTTTAGATTGTAAGCCAAGTTCTAACCTAAAAGGGGCAATGTTTTACATTATACTCTAGACTTTTACCGTATTCAAGGTTGTGGTACTCTTGTTGTCTAATTAGATAGCAAGGTCATAATATAGTCCATTTTGCGAGTGCGCTAATTTTGTAAGAAGTGTTTTACTTCCTAAGGTTTCTAAATAGCATCCTCGACCCCTTTCTTTATTTCAATTAAATTTAATTTATTTATTTAGTAGGCAAACACAACAGTTTACAATTATTTTCTTACATATAAAAAACAAACAATGTTCTAACCTTAACCCTAAGCGTGCAAGTACTTCTATTTACTTTAAAAGCTTTTAACCCTGATTAACGTAAACGTGTGACCGTGAATCAAATATCGAAGACGATCCAAAAGCAAGCAAAGCAGCTGTCAACAATTAAATGAACATTCAAAATGGCCGAGCTTGTCGGCATAAGTGAGAGACATGAGTACCAACATAACGCCACAAAAAAATTCGAAATTCGAACACTTTTTGAACACACAGCGTATATCAATTTCTGCTTGACTTTTGTGTGCAATTTCATTGTAAGAACGACACATTCTTACAATGGGGTTATAGTAAGAGGTGTTATTCTTATAAGCCTTTAAAGCAAATGTCTTTGCGTTTCTACTAATATATCTAATATTAAAACTCAATTGAGAGAGTAAGGTGGTCGAGTTCGTGTAGGATTTTATGTAATGTTATAAGATCCTGTTGTTGACGTCCAACGTTAAGAGAAGTTATGTTGAACTTAGTGAGCCGGCTATTATAATTACCAAGTTGTCTCGTTAGTCCGAATCTATGAGACATGATTTTTACACATTTTATTTGTACGGTTTCTATTCTGTTGGAGTGCACTGCGTAGCATGGTGACCAGATTACTGAACAATATTCAAGAACACTACGCACCAGTGTTGTTGGGGAGGGATTCAAGTTCAGACGAATCTCTCTGGGTTCAGTGGACTGTATTGGTTCAGGTGCTTTGATCTTGAGCACTTCGGTCTTCAGGTCTTGCAGTTTCGGATATTCAGTTCTTCGTTGCTTGAGGGTTCGGGTCTTCGGTTCTTCAGGGCTCAGGTCTTAAGAGCTTCGGTCTTCAGTTCTTCGTGGCTTGGGTCTTCAAGGTTTGGTGGTTCGGTCGACTGTGTTCGTGCTTGGGTCGTTCAGTTCTTGCGGGTAGGGTGTTCAGTTGTTCGTGGTTCGGTTCGCAGAGTTCTGGTTCGATGGTCACAAGTCGCGCTTAGTACTGAGATCTACTAAATGTGTCCGATCGAACCGTGGGAGTGTCCTTTTATACAAATCTCTCACCCGGTAAGCACACACACTCGTACCGAGCGAGAGATAGGGCGAGCGCAGGTGCTGAGGTAGGTGCGGAGGGGGTATCGCCGGCGGTTGACCAATCAGAATTAGTCGGCGCCGGCGACGCGCTAGGCTCGCAGCTCCCGCCCGCAACAAGTGTTATAAAGTATTTTGAAAGTGCTTGTCTTTTTAAAAGTCATTGTTGTGCGAGTAATGAAACCCAGATTTTTGTAGGCCTTAGGGAAACACTATTATAGTGTTCGCGAAAGCTAAGTTGCTCATTAAATATCACTCCGAGATCTTTAACTTTAAGTAGACGCTTAAGCTGTATACCTTGTAGTTTAAAGTCAAACACAATTTTAGTTTGTTTTTTAGCCAATGATATTACAAAACATTTATTTATATTAAGTGACATTTAATTAGCGTCGCACCAATTTAATATAGTACGTAAATCTTTTTGGAGTTGTACGCAATCATCAACATTATTGATACCGTGTTATATTTTTAAGTCATCTGCGTACAAGAGACACTGGGAGGTTAATATTTCCGCTAGGTCATTAATAAAAATTGCAAAGAAAAGGGGACCTAGATGGGATCCTTGGGGAACGCCTGATTTAATAATTACCGGAAGTGATGTGCGTCCCTTGAGTCTCACCAGCTGATAATTATTGAAAAATTCTTATCCCAGTTTACAATTTCAATTTACAAGTAAATAGAGGGTAACACAAATAACAAAATTGGAGGTTGACCACTGTGGAAGTATCGGTGTTGGGTGCGATTGTATGTCGACCACTGTGGAGGTATCGGTGTTGGGTGCGATTGTATGTCGACCACTGTGGAGGTATCGGTGTTGGGTGCGATTGTATGTCGACCACTGTGGAGGTATCGGTGTTGGGTGCGATTGTATGTCGACCACTGTGGAGGTATCGGTGTTGGGTGCGATTGTATGTCGACCACTGTGGAGGTATCGGTGTTGGGTGCGATTGTATGTCGACCACTGTGGAGGTATCGGTGTTGGGTGCGATTGTATGTCGACCACTGTGGAGGTATCGGTGTTGGGTGCGATTGTATGTCGACCACTGTGGAGGTATCGGTGTTGGGTGCGATTGTATGTCGACCACTGTGGAGGTATCGGTGTTGGGTGCGATTGTATGTCGACCACTGTGGAGGTATCGGTGTTGGGTGCGATTGTATGTCGACCACTGTGGAGGTATCGGTGTTGGGTGCGATTGTATGTCGACCACTGTGGAGGTATCGGTGTTGGGTGCGATTGTATGTCGACCACTGTGGAGGTATCGGTGTTGGGTGCGATTGTATGTCGACCACTGTGGAGGTATCGGTGTTGGGTGCGATTGTATGTCGACCACTGTGGAGGTATCGGTGTTGGGTGCGATTGTATGTCGACCACTGTGGAGGTATCGGTGTTGGGTGCGATTGTATGTCGACCACTGTGGAGGTATCGGTGTTGGGTGCGATTGTATGTCGACCACTGTGGAGGTATCGGTGTTGGGTGCGATTGTATGTCGACCACTGTGGAGGTATCGGTGTTGGGTGCGATTGTATGTCGACCACTGTGGAGGTATCGGTGTTGGGTGCGATTGTATGTCGACCACTGTGGAGGTATCGGTGTTGGGTGCGATTGTATGTCGACCACTGTGGAGGTATCGGTGTTGGGTGCGATTGTATGTCGACCACTGTGGAGGTATCGGTGTTGGGTGCGATTGTATGTCGACCACTGTGGAGGTATCGGTGTTGGGTGCGATTGTATGTCGACCACTGTGGAGGTATCGGTGTTGGGTGCGATTGTATGTCGACCACTGTGGAGGTATCGGTGTTGGGTGCGATTGTATGTCGACCACTGTGGAGGTATCGGTGTTGGGTGCGATTGTATGTCGACCACTGTGGAGGTATCGGTGTTGGGTGCGATTGTATGTCGACCACTGTGGAAGTATCGGTGTTGCATTCGATTGTATGTCGACCACTGTGGAAGTATCGGTGTTGCATTCGATTGTATGTCGACCACTGTGGAAGTATCGGTGTTGAATTCGATTGTATGTCGACCACTGTGGAAGTATCGGTGTTGGATTCGATTGTATGTCGACCACTGTGGAAGTATCGGTGTCGCATTCGATTGTATGTCGACCACTGTGGAAGTATCGGTGTTGCATTCGATTGTATGTCGACCACTGTGGACCACTGTGGACCACTGTGGTGATTGTATATTCACTGCGATGGAAGTATCAGTGTTGAATTAGTATTACGGAAATGTCTGTGTAATGTTGTTATTAGGATAGTCACGAACACTAATTTTCTTGTTGAATATGGGTAATTGGAAAGTTAGTTGTCGAATACTTGGAAAGCATTCAATATATTATTTGGCCATCATAGCGAAGCGAAATAATTAAATAGCACCATAGTATTTAGTTGAATAAAATCTTTTCTCTTAAAGTTAAATATTATATATAAGATCGGGAAAATCAGGGAAATGGCGTCTTGACAAAAATCTTGAATTAATTATCAAGATGTAAAAATACAGTCCATTTTTTAATCACCAAGATAAATAGAATCAAATAATAATTGGTGAGATCACAGTTCTTAACATATACCTTTTAAAAAATGTGATTTCAAACCTTCATCAGTTTGTTTGTTGATGAGAACTCCAATTGAAATAGTGTATTCCACTGAAAATAAACCGACAAGGAACTCAGTAGTAACTCTTTTAAACATAGAAGAAGTAAGGAAGAGGACGAACAAAATTAAAAATAAAACACTTTAAATAATATATTTTTTATTATATTTGGTTTAATACATTAAAACTTTACATTGGATTGGCACATCATAAATAAGTCATTCTATCCTTAAATACGATCGAGTCTAAAATTATAAAGCTACCAATTATTAAGCTGATAATAAACTTGAAAAAATAAATGGACATAAGATTTCATCAGTTAAATTTAAAAAAGAAACAAAAACAAGATCTAGTTTAGATATATTACATTTTATATGAGAATAAAATGAAATTATCTAAATTAAAACAATCCAACTTCAAATGATATCAATTGAATTTTCAGTAACTCAATGAAACGCTTTGAAGCTATTCAAAATCACTATACAATTTCCTATTTATTATCAGCTCAAGTTTCTTTCAAGAAATTTACATTTGCTGAAGCCGTAGGCGTAAAACTAAGAGTATTTTGGTGATGACGTCATAATAATAGATGATACACTGAAGACAGGATCGGCTTACTTCCGCCTGCGAGCCTGGAATGATAAAGAATAACAAATTGAGAGAAAGAAGCATATAATTGAAGCTGATATCTAAACCATGGATCAACAAAGACACTACTAGTGCCCATAATAAACCTAATGAGGTATTGAAGTGAAACAAGTCTGGACAATTGATTTTTCTTATTTATCTGACTCTAGTCTTCTGGAAAGATTAGACATTTGCGTAGGAAACTGTGCACTTTCTTTCACTCTCATAGTGGGATGTGACGGGAACCCACTGGCAGAGAAAGATCAGGTAGTGGATCGACGGTTTAACGCCCTCAAACGGGTATCAAGGTGGAGCACACCAACAACTACACAAAACAAGGTTAATACTGAGAAAATATCTATTTTGAATTCTCTCCACTCGGGACCCAAACACAGGACTTCCTGTCTGCAGTCGAAGAAGCTAACCGTTAAACCAATTGAGGCAGATCTTAGACACCATAAGAGATAAGTTACCTCTTACCGAATTAGCACGCTTCCATCCGAGTCTCTTACCATCAGAAGAATGTCAGCAAGAATAGCATACAAAATAAGTGATAATTTAATATCTTTAAGAAAACTGGTCCTTCGAGCCGGAATAATCTTGCAAGTGATACTTTATTTATTGGTGAAGTAATTTATCTGATATATACACTTATAATAATTAGGGTCAGCTGTGGTGAGAGCTTTGCGATCATTATCATTGGTAAAATCATCAATGCAAAAAAGGTAAGCATAGAGAATTAGCTTAAAAGAGGATGTATGGCTGATAATCTTTATTTATATCTAACTCACCGCTTCCTTCCTCTCCTTGGTGACGCAGACGGTGCGAGCGCGGAAGATGTCCACATAGGTGCAGGAGCAGACCTGTACCAGGCTCTCGTGCAGCATACGGTTCAAGATTGATGCGGCTGCGGTCTGGAGGTATTGCTTCTGTTGTCCAGGATTGCATGACTCGTAGTTGGTCGCCGAGAATGTCACGCCTTCCGTCTGGGATGTTAAGATAAACTTAGGTTTTTGGAGTGTATACATAAAAGCTGTCGACATGACAATGTATTGGCGAAACACAATAGAAATGTGAACAACAATATGTGTTAAAACTATTGGGCAGGATCTAGAACTACATGAGAAATGCGAGAACAGTTAGATTATGCAAAACTAAAAATTGAATTAAAACTTACATCTTGAGAGAAGTCAATGCAGTCATCTGGATTCTCCAATTGAAGGGTAGATCTTAATGATTCTGTGTCTCTCAGTTTCTTATCGCCGAGCAATATCACGCTATGTTTCGAGAAACCTGATAAAAAATTATAATTTGTTGTTACTGGGCGGAAAATGATAATAATTTCTACGACAAAAAAGGATATCCGACAGAGTTATGTCGAAAAGCACGACGACTAAAAAATGTTGTAAAAGCCTACTTTAGAACTGATCAATTGGCAAATCTCCAGTACTGTTATATCTTGAGTAAACCTCTTATTCATTTTACCTGTTTCGAAAATTCGTACTTTCGGCCTTATTTTCAGTGACGAAAGTGTCACATTGCTTTCCGATTTAAAGTAATTAGTGCGCAATTTAGTGCGCACGCCTCAAATTTTCGACGCATGCGCGGCCCTAGGTCCTTATTATAAGAGGAAGAACGCTCAGTACGCCAACGTGTGGTCAAGGCAATTTCGCTGAACTTTGAGGCCTGGATGGAGAGGAGTAACGGCAACGTCACGTACAGGTTCACACAGATGCTCACTGGACACGGTTGCATTTGATTATCTGTTTCGAACTGGACGGAAGGCAACTCCTACATGCCATCACTGTGGGGGCAGACCAAGACGACGCTCAGCATACGCTTGAAGTGTGCCCAGCTTGGCATTCCGAACGACGCATCTTGGTAAATTAAATCTGAATTGATCTCTCGGTACAAGCAGTCGTTGCTTAAAGTGCAGGGAGCGTGGAGGGCGGTGGTCTCTTTTTGTGAAGAAGAAAAAAAAGGTGCGTACTATTCTATTTCAAACCCCACTCAAGTTTGAATCTATCGTCGTCGTCTCAACCGATAAACGTCCACTGCTGGACAAAGGTCTCTCTTAATGCCAGCGACCCGCCTGATATCATCGGTCCACCTGGTGGGGGGTCTGCCGACGCTGCGTTTTCTGGTGCGAGGCTGCCACTCTAGCACGTTTGGGCCCCAATGTCCATCGATTCTGTGAACTATGTGCCCTGCCCATTGCCACTTCAGCTTTGCAATGCGGTAGGCTACGTCGGTGACTTTAGTTCACCTACTGATCTCCTCACTTCTGACTTTTTTTTGCGCTGGGAAATGCTTTTACGCACTTACCCTGACCTGAATGGGTCAGGAGTGTGGGACTCAGCGAGGGAAGAGGCATCGCGTCTACAATGCTCTCAAGTGAGAGTTCCCCGCCGATCAGCGCCACCAAGCGGTGCCGCTGAGGTTCCCATTCTGCGCATTCTGCCACAGTGTGATGGGCTGAGTCGATAGCTGCACCACGCTCGTGGCAAGCAGGCGACTCCTCTCGGCAAATTTGTTGCAGGCACTTTCCAAAGCAGCCATGCCCGGTCAAAACCTGCACCAGTCTGTAGGAAAGCGTCCCGTGCCTCCTGGAAAGCTATTGCTCCAGGTGAAGACGCATCGTCTCCACAGTGGCCTCCTCACTTCTGACTTGAGCACGCAAGGAAACCCCGAGCATGGCCCTCTCCAGCAACACGCACTGTTCGAAGATCTTAGTCTTCAGGCACTGAGGAATTAAGGATGAAAAGATGTCCCGTAGTTTTCCCAACGCTGCTCATCCGAGTTGGATTCTCTTTTTCGAAGTTGTCCTAACTAATTGGATCGTGTGTCCCAGGTAGATGTACTCGTCTTTATTGTATTTCAAATATAATTTCAATAATTAAATTTCATTTTGCGAATAATACTACAATACCATCTATTGAAGGGTCACGTAAATAGTTTAAAGGATTTTTTTCATGTTAACATATTTAACATGTTAAATTTCAAAATAAATTATCACCAATATCTTACCAACAACTTGATTGAGTTGCTTTCCGCTGCCAATCTTGAGACCAGGAGTGTTCTTAATGAGAGAGTAAGAGATGCCGCTGTTTTTGAAGAAACCGTTGTACACCACTGAGCGTAATGAACTTGCCTGGATAAAACATACAGATAAGAAGATAATAAAGTAAAGCCCAATAGCCTTATTCTTCCAAAGATCGATGCACTATTCAAAAATCATTTTGGGGAAGAGTAGTTTCTCCAAATCACAACTGCTCTTATGATTTTGCCAGGAGATCTTCGACTTTTATAGTGACGTGGCCTTAACCAATTGTCACTTGTAATAAAGCCATCGAAGCGACATTATACCTTCTATTTATTGAAGGAAGAAAATCTTTTAAAATTATCTGGCTTCTTGGTCTAGAAATTAGGACATTTACGATTACAACCACTGAAACCTTCTTTTGCAATTATTGGTAATCTTTTTTTGCTGATGGAAGAATGATGAGGTCAAGTAAAATAGGATTCTTCCTACTAAAACTCCAAAGCTCATTAGTCCTTCTTTTAGATGGTACAAGGAGTTTTATGGAACCACATTTATTAAGTGTGTATGATACTGGTCTCTCTACACACTATGTGGAAATCAGATTTAAAGTAAGAATCGAACCTTAAAATTAAACTCACCAGTAGGTCTTCCTTTAAGCAAACATCACCGATGGCGCTGATGTAGTGCTTGATGGCACCAGCTCTAAGTGGCAGGTCGAAAACAGTGTCGTATCCCATCATTATGTTGTGGAGTCCTGCTTCAAGAATACATCAAACTGTGTAGAAAAAACTGCGAGCGTACAAAGTACACATGACAGAAATGAAACTTCTTTGTTAAACAGTTAGATATTCTCCACAAATACCACCCTTACTGTAAGCCGTTCAGGAGTTCCATTGATCATCATATTTAACTACGACACTCACTTGACCACGCCGATGTTACGGTAGGTGACTCAAATATTCGGATGGCCTACAAAAGATTCTGCCGGGTATCGTTCATTTTCCCCTAAGAATTGAAGAGTTCCGTTACTTTGTCATGGATCTCATGATCAAAACCTAACCAAACTATCATCAAACAAGTATTGAAGTATATCCTTTCCAATATAAAAAGGAGTGACGAAATCGAATGGCGTGATCTTGAGTTATTCGTCCATTTACCGCGCAAATGCTACGGCTATGCACATACGGTTTTCTCATGGATGTCATCATCAGAACTGGACTAAAAGAAATGGAACTCTACGACAAGCATCACCTTACACATTTAAAAAAATCACCAAGGGTTCACCCAGTCGTATGATATGCGGTAACAATCAAAAAACCGCTGCAAATCTTTCGTGACACTAATCACGTATTTACTCCGTAAAAATTTTACCCTCATTCGCCTAAAGAAGTTTCACTTCAAAAATCAACGTGCTTCTTAATTTATGTTATTTATAAATAAAAAGAGATATTTTAAAATAGCATAATATTACACACATGATTAGCAATTGTATAGAGTGATATAGATTGTAAATACAGTTGGCTATAATGAACGCAAGCTCGTTCTGGCACGTACTGTTGTCAGTTGCTAAAGGGATTGTACGTATGTGTAGTTTCGATTTTATGTTTTTGTGTTCCAGCTTACATAGATCAGAAAATCTTAAAAAATGTGTTTTTTTTAACTTACCAAAGTTCAGTCGGAGGGCTTCAATAATGTCGGTGATTACTTCTGTGATTTTATCGACACGATTATTGCCCACTTCGAATGGTTCCAACTGGTTGTAACGAGATTTGTCGTCAAATTGTACTTTAGGACTCTTCAGTTTTACTGCGGAAATAATAATATAGCACAACTTTTAACACAAGATCTAATAATAATCTTCATTTATTGAACTAAATTGTTTTGTATACAAAAATCATTTGTCTTGCTAATGATCTGTATATAAAGAGATACGACAATCTATATTGGATTGGAACTTTTAATAATAGAAAGGCCTGGAATGAAATCCAAAATCAGATTGATATAGATAGTGTCATTAATTTAAAAGTTGCTGTAAACAGAGTGACTGGATTTGACAAATCAAAAGAAGTTGTTACGCTTATTTCAATAGAGATTATTTTGACTAATTTGAAAGAATAAAACATTAAAAAGATTGATAAGGTTTAAAGAAATCAAGGCTTTTAAATTACAAAACATTTGATATTGATTTTGAAGGATCAGAATTGGGAAGGAGATCACATAAATTACTCCAAATCTTAATTCAATTAAAATTAATTTAATTACGTTATGATGTTTAGGATTTAATAAGGAACTAAGATTTAAATATGCAATTGTTAATAGCATTGTAGTATGAAAGAAAAATGAGTAAAATTGAGAAAGGTATGCTTAGACGTTTGGGCAAGTAGAGAGAATGAATGGAAGGAGACTGACAAAAAGGATTTATGAGTCAAGAGCGAATGGGAAAGTTGGAAGGGGAAGACCAAGGAGAACGTTCCTGGACCAAATTCAGGACATTTTAAATGAGGGCCAGGTCAAGAGTACTCTAAACCGATGCGAATGAGGCGTGATGCTACGTATGTATGTAAAATACTAGAGGAATCGAACTTACAGTCAGTGTCGTATATAATGGGGTAGGGGAACTTGGAGGTGATGCCGATGAGGTACACCTTGACGTCGGTGATGCGTCTGCTTTTCAGCGCGTCAATAACTTGACCAACGAGGGGCACAATGATGTCTTTATACATTTTCTCGGAGGACTGCAAGAAACAGGCGATAATAAATTTAGAAACAGTTCAGAACCAACGGGTGCTTTTATTTTCGCAGAAATTTTGCTGAAATATATCAAACAATTACGAATACGCTCGTAATTGCCGTTTATATGTATTGTTTTATATAAAGTTTAGATATTTAGACCGAAATGTGAATTTTACGGAACTTTCACTGGAAGGTTGATATTATAAGGCTAACATTTATCCCGATATTTTGCTGGGAATTTAGTTTAAGCGCGAAAGTAAGAAATGTAAACGTGCTATACAATATCCCATAAGGGAACCAACCTGAGTGACTTCAACAGTGACGATGATGTCGGCTTGCTTGTTGGGTAACTTGATGTCAAAGATCTCTCCGATCTCTCTTGGTTTGTCGGCGTCAGTACAGTGCATGCACTGAGCAGGCATGATGGCGGGCAGCAGCCCCGTTTGTGCCAGTGTGGCGTAAGCACGTCCCAGGTCACAAGCCTCTTGGATCGATTGTTTGGACTCATCGTGGCAAGCATGGATGCAGGCTTGTCTATTGGGACAGATTATAAAATATACTTTAGCAAATCGCTTTTGAGCTGTGGTAGTAAAAATGAAGAAGGAAATTGCTTGGATCTAACTTACATTATGGAATAACATTTTGGGGTAATGCGCCATGGTGTGGTACAATCTTTAGGTCACAGAAAAGTATCTAAGGGCAATATTCAAATTGAAACAAACTGATCGCTGTAAGGTCGAATATAAACATTACCATCAATGTAAATAGTAGAGTCATGGTTACAGTCCATAAAAACTTGCATTCAGTTGCAGAATATTGAATTGGAATACTTAGATGAAACATAAGACCAGACTGAGACTACAGCATTTGTGTAAAGAATTTAAAGCTTGAAAAAACTAGTAATGACCGGAGAAGAGATCACTGCCCAAAGTATTGGGTCGAACCACAACACACTAATAATTTCCAGGATATAGCGTTTCAACATCAAAAAATCGTAGGTGATGATTAAACTGTCAAACAGGAGGAAACGAGAAAAAAACACAAGGCAAAAGATCCTTGACAGACTTAGAAACTCTATTTTCTAATTGTGACGTTTCGCCTGTTACTAGTCAGCATCCTGAATCATGATAACTAATGGAGTCTTCTTCTGAGAGAGGTTGGATCAAATCACGAAGCACAATTGCCTTTTGAAGTAAAACTTCATTTGGCCCATGAGGGTAAATTTTTTACGGATGAAACGCGTGATTAACGTCACGAAGATGTGTAGTCTTTATGATAATTCGTTTGAAGGGTGGGTAGATTTATGGTGTATATCCTCCTCCCACTAAGTCTCGGGAATCTTACATTTTACATTTGTATAAATATAAACAAGGGCTAAAAATAAGTTTCACTTCTGATATTGTGTATACCTGAACGGCGCACTGTCCAGGAATAGTGAAAGAGGTCTAAGTGGGGATAGGCCGCCGAAGACTGGCTCGCAAGCTGCTGGTAGGCTCTGGTGCATCTGGTGGTGGTCGTGGGCAGGAGTCTGCACTGGTTTGCAACTGCTGGCAAGTTTGTACGCATTGCCGAATTCACTTTCAGTGTTAGCGATCTGTGGGACGAATTAATTATATTACAAGAATTGGTCGATTACAAGAATCAGGTGAAATCACAGTCAACGGCTAACGTGTTAGCAATAGAAAAACATTTCTTGGCAAATCAATTGGTAGAAAAAGTTCGTTTAGTTTATTTAAAAAGTAATCTATCTGTGATTGATAGTCTCTTTATAAATACTGTATTGAAGTACGTTCCGTTTCACGTTACTATACTATCTGGGGCCCGTGGCAAAGTCTTTTAATGGGACTCGGGGCAAAGACTTTTGATAGGGCTCGCGGCAAAGTTTTATGATGGGGCCTGTGCCAAAGTCTTTTAATGGGGCTCGGGGTAAAGTCTTTTGATGGTACTCGTGCCAAATCTTTTGATCTGGCCCGTGGCAAAGTCTTTTGATGGTGCCAATGGCACAGTCCTTTAAGGGGGTAATGGCAAGGTGTTTTGATGGGGCTCGTGGCAAAGTCTTTTGATGGGGCCTGTGCCAAAGTCTTTTAATGGGGCTCGGGGTAAAGTCTTTTGATGGTACTCGTGCCAAATCTTTTGATCTGGCCCGTGGCAAAGTCTTTTGATGGTGCCTATGGCACAGTCCTTTAAAGGGGTACTGGCAAGGTGTTTTGATGGGGCTCGTGGCAAAGTCTTTTGATGGGGCCTGTGCCAAAGTCTTTTAATGGGGCTCGGGGTAAAGTTTTTTGATGGTACTCGTGCCAAATCATTTGATCTGGCCCGTGGCAAAGTCTTTTGGTGGTGCCCATGGCACAGTCCTTTAAGGGGGTACTGGCAAGGTGTTTTGATGGAGCTCGTGGTAAATCTTTTGATTGGGCTCGTGGCAAATCTTTTGATGGGGCCCGTGCCAGTCTTGTAACGGGGCTCGTGACAAAGTCTTTAGTTGGGACTCGGGGCAAAGACTTTTGATAGGACTCGGGGCAAAGTCTTATGATGGGGCCCGTGGCAAAGTCTTTTAATAGAGCTTTTAGCGATGTCTTCAGATAGGGCCCGGGCAAAGTCTTTTGATGGGGTCCATGGAAAATATTTTGATGGGGCCCGAGGCAAATTACTTTAACGGGGCTCTACCGAGAAAATCGTCACGTACTTAGTTTAATTTTAATAGTATCACTTAAGTAGTAGCATCAGACTATACATTTACAATAATTCACATTCGTGAGCCTATATACATCCCACTGCTGGGCATAGGCCTCCTTACTTAGACAATCAATATTCTCAACGCAAGCTTTTATCAACAGACTTCATCATTCATTCGCTGGCCTTTCTATAGAATTGTCCGTCACATAGCCTGTCTTGTCCCATGTGCTTCGAGTACCTCTTGGGCCGGGGCCCTCTTGGGCAAGGGCCCAGTGGCATTTTGCCAGCCCTGGCACCCCAAACTTACGCCATTAATTGCATTAATAACGACAGTAAGTAATGATGTAATAAATCTCTCACCCTTCCGTTAGGTAGTCTGAAGTCATCATAGGGCTCGTTGTTGCCGTCTCCCAGAAGACCACGCAGCTTGCCATGGTAGAAACCTGACACTTCCACGTAGCAGTTCTACATTAAAAAAATATTAAAGAACAATTAAAGTCACAATTACTTCTCTGGTTACATAATTTCTTTTATCTATAAAAATGTGTTAAACTTATTATTCTATTAGATTTTAAATATTGTGCCTGGTTTAATTGTTAAGTTGTTTTGTTTATAATTGTCACCTGTGCCTAATTACGTGTGCTTCATGTAAATAGAACCGACGAAATTGTTTTAATACATTAGTATCGGTTATAGCTGGACTTAATACTTGAAGATGACGCCATTTTGAAACCAACTGGAGAAATCTCATCATCGTTTATCTACAGAACAAAGAAGGATATCTCACCTCCAGTTTGCTGGTACAGAACACCATAAGTCCGTACAGTGTTCCAAATCCAATGCGTCCTTTAGCTTCCCTGAAGGCGAAAGAGTCCTTCTCAATCACTGGATATCCATGGTTTGCGCCATTCAGAGCGACCTGGTATAAATACAAGAATATTAATAAGCCAGTGGACATAACATATGGCAGTTAATACTTTTATAACTGAACATATATTTAAACATGATGCTGGGTACCATATTTTCAAAACAGAACTAAAAGAGTACTAATAGTAACTTTATATAGGACTAAAAAATATTTTTTTAATTTCTATCATGTACTCATATTTACAATACTTATGGATATATTTATAGTAATTATATATATGTCGAAGGGCAGATGTCTGTGGAACGCTGACGCCATCTATCGGCGTGGACAGAGTCAATGGTGGCAGTCCGGCGGGAGCCTATCGGCAGTGGTCGAGTAGCGCTCGACCGGAGCGGTCCACTGTTGGAACTGTCGCGTTCCTAGCTATTAGTGTTAATGAGTTTGTGTAAATTCATATTGGGAACATTTAAGTAATTGAACATTATAACTCGAGTTAATTAATAAAGTGTTTGATTGCACCAACATTACCCACGAACGCCCACAGAATAAGAAATGAAATAATGGATCCAATTAATAATGATGTCGGCGGAAAAACCTACGCCCCTGTGCTTTATGCTGCATGTAAAAAAAGTAAATAGCAGCCCATTAACGTCCCACTACTGGGCACAGGCTTCCTCACTCATACGAGAGAGGGTTTTTAGAGCATAACCCACCACGCTGCTCCACTGCGAAGTGGCAAGCATAGGACACAAGTGTACTCTCTATTCCTTCACTCTGACAGTCCGACGTGGCGGCAATCCGACACGACTGGAGACAGATCAGGCGCAGGACCGTGCTTAACGTGCTCTCCAAAGCACGGGGGTGAATCATACCGCCAATTTCCCAACTTCAGGCAAATATTAAGAAAATCTTAATAGAAAACTCAATATCTATTTCGAATTGGCCCGACCCGGGACTCGAACCCAGGACCAGGACCTCATGTCTGTAGTCGAACATGCTAACCACAAGACCAATGAGACAGTTATATGTAGATATATCCTCAGCATATTCATATCTCTGCACATACATAAAATTCTTCTTCTTTCTGGGGTTCCTGGAAGAGATGTCACCAAAGGGATAAGGTATCCTGTAAATTTACATTTTTGTGACTACTTTTGGTGTATAAAATAAATCAATGAATTTTTTAACTCTAATACTAGTTAGCCTTTTAATACAAGAAACAAAAACAAACTAGTAATACCATATTTTAGACTCTTGCATCTCCTTCGCTTCTTTCATTCTCACTAAACCTTTTATACAAGTTCGTCGGATTAGAGTACTCTTGATCTGATCCTTATTTAAAACGTTCTCCTTAGTCTTCACCTTCCAACTTCCGTATTCACTAAATCCTTTTCGTCAGTCTCCTTTCATTCATTGTCTCAATGTGCCTAAACCACCTCTCTCAATTTTAGTCACTTCATCTTCTTTTATTCGACTATGTTTTAAACATCAGTTAGTTATTAACATTTTTTTTTAATCTTCCAGTTTTCTGATGGGGCTTCAGTTGTAATTAATGTTACTTGTTGAATACATACATGCATAGCATCACGCCTCATTCCCAATGGTTAGGCAGAGACCACGTCCTTCCACTTGCTGCGATCCTTGTATATCTCCTTCGGTTCTTTCATTCTCATTAAACCTTTCATACCAATTTGCCGTTCGCCTTGGTCTTCCCCTTCCAATTTTCGCATTCACTCTTGACACATAAATCCTTTTCGTCAGTCTCCTTTCATTCATTGTCTCAATGTGCCTAAACCACCTCTCTCAATTTTAGTCACTTCATCTTCTTTTATACCACTATGTTCTTTTAAACATCAGTTAGTTATTAAAATATTTTTTTTAATCTTGCAGTTTTCTGATGGGGCTTCACTTGTAATTAATGTTACTTATTGAATACATACATGCATAGCATCATGCCTCACTCCCAATGGTTAGGCAGAGACCACGTCCTTCCACTTGCTGCGATCCTTGCATATCTCCTTCGGTTCTTTCATTCTCATTAATCCTTTCATACAAGTTTGCCGTTCGCCTTGGTCTTCCCCTTCCAACTTTCGCATTCACTCTTGACTCATAAATCCTTTTTTGTCAGTCTCCTATCATTCATTCTCTCTCATGCCCAAACCATCTAAGCATACCTTTCTCAATTTTAGTCACTGCATCTTCTTTTATACCACAATATTATGAATTTTACGGTCACATAACCCGAAAATCTAGTAACTAACAATATAAACTACTTTTAAATAGACTAGCACTAGATTGCGGTGTAATAATGACGTATATATATGTATTAATTGTGTGTACATATAATTATATCAGAACGTGAGTTTTTTTGGTTTGGTGGCACGGCTCCGCTATTAGGGAGGTAGCTAGACACACATAAATCATTACAATATTCTAAAAGCAACATAGAAAAATGATAATGATTACCTGTCCGTTGTCCTTAAGCTCGATGGTGTTGCCACCTTTGTCTTCGAGGATGATGGCCTTGGGGTGTCCGTTCTGGAGCTGCATGATGAGGGTGAAGTTACGGTCCACGTGGTCGTGTACAAGCACGTAGCGGCACGTGCCCGGGAACGTAAGGTGACGTCCATCGAACGTGAATATATGCATGCCGTTCACGATCACCGCACGCACTAAGACCAAACACAACTCATGATTCGTAATAAAAAAGGAAATCAATACAAATTAAAGGAAATACTAGATGCGAAAGACATTGAAAAGAACAGATGGAAAGTTTTACCCAGTTTTAGTAGATATGATATGCATATTTCAAAAATAATAAACAGCGTACATATTATTTGAGGAAAGTAAACTCTATATTTTGGAAGGAAAGTTAAGGCACATATTGTGTCAGACAAGAAACGCCAAGGAGGAAAGTAATACCCAAAATTTTAGAAAATACAGGCGACATCTTATTTAATGCTGGAAATTTCAATTTGTGGGGAAACGGGTGTTATTTTCTGATACTTACACTTAGCTGGAACTTCGTCGAGTGGGTTAAGACTTCTGGGTCTGTAAGCCTTGATCAGAGCCAAGGGGTTGGGCATTTCACCCTGGAGTAACTGGGTGACGACACTCCACCCTGCTGAGCCCTTGAATGATGGGATGGAAATCGGCGAGAAGCTTGGGAAGTTGGTCTGTGGATAAATTAATATCAATAGCATATCTGCTTTCAATTTCTTCTATTACTTGGAATTCAAATCATTTTTTAAAACTTGATTTTTAAATTGATTCATTACTTGAATTTGTAATGACGTCAAAGTATACAACTCCATCTATTGAAAGTATTTAACTTTCGTTGTACTTGTGTAGGTTGTAAGTTTTAGGCAATGTATTTCTCATTATACTTACGTAGCCGACGGCTGGAGTTGTTAAGCCATATTGTCCAGCAGCTTGACGTACAAACTGTACCATGGAGTTCACAGCAGCAATCAATTTCTCGTACACGACCCTCAGTTCTTTTATTTCATCGAATTTCTCTTGGCGCAATTTCTGGTGATATAAAAGATGACGATATAAACTCACATGGAAGAACATCTTATTTAAAAGTGAACCTTAGCACCTAAGAAATATACCAGATAACTTTTTAGATAAAATTTACATTTCCATTTGAAAAGATTACAGATATAATAAAGGTAAGATAAAATAAATAGATGTGACTGAAGAATCTATTGTAGGACCACTGGTTAGGTTTACAAAACAAAAAGGTAGAAATATAGCTTAAGGTATTATTAATGTGAAAGTTCACATGGGAGCAACATATAGTTCGAAGAACTTGTGTATATTTGAAGATACTGGAATGATGATTAACAATTCGCAGATTGAAGATACTAAGCCAGTAGAAAGTTAGAAAGAAACGTTTATTCAAATTGTACCGTTGTAAGCAGAATACAAGCAAATTAACAATTAAAATATAATATGAAAAGCAGTTCAGCTCAGCAATTTGCAGCTAATCTTAATGAGGCAACGGATATTTAAAATTTTACAACTAAAAGTAAAACTTAATACATAAAGACAAACTAGAGCAATGATAGTATAATAATTATACTGGATTAAAGCAGCTTTAAGGTCAAGTTTAAGCTCTAGGTTGAACAAACGACGATGATGTCAATTGACGATGAGGTCATTAGTAAAGTAACATAATTAGATCAAAAATATAATGATACTGTAACATATGAAGTGGTTATTGAAAGAGTAGTAGCAGAAACTCACCCTTTGGATGTAATTGTGGAGTGCATCCAAGAAGGTCTTGGCTTCGTCAGTGGGGAGAACCTCGCGGGTGGCGTGATAAGCGTCGTTAAACATACCCAGGAACTGCTCTGGTACAGCCAGCTCTTGCCACTGATATTAAAAAGGCACTAAGTGTTATACGCCGTTTATAAAATCAAGGTCAATCAAGGTCAATTTATGAATTCTTACAAGCAATTTGACAAATAATGTTTAGGGTTATGAATATCCCCTATTTTTGGATCAATTGCAATCAAGAGCTCGTTACATTCAAATCAATGCTTATGAACTGTATCTTTGTCATCATTATTTTAATCATCATTTATAATTTCATTATTTTTTTCATTTCATTCCATAATAAGTTAGTTGATTCTTTCTTAATATCAATTGGAGAGTAGCTTGTAATACAAAAAGCTGTGCTCATTTCCAGTAAGTACAAACCTCTGGTATACTTTACTTATTGCACATTTAGTGACCAACTTAAACTAACTTGAATTGCAAAAGCAGATTTCTAGGAGGCTTTTGTCGGAAGTCAAGTTGAGCATTAACTACGGTTTGCCCAATTGAAAAATTGCTACAAAAATTCACATTTTAAACTTTATATTTGTTCATTTAATGAAACACATTGAAGTACCCGTCGCCCAAAAAAAATGCAGTAATATTTTACTCTCACTAAATCCTATAAAAAAACTACTTCAGTTGTTGTAAGAACATGTTACTTTCCCGATTATACTTAATCAAGCCCTGGGCTAAAACACCACTGATAGTTTCAATTTTGTAATTTTCTTTTATGAATCAAATTAGCTTCGATTGTCACTTTGAGTAAAATGACTGTACCTTTTCTTTGATCATGTCAAGAATGGGCATTCCCTTGATTTGTTCCAACATTTCATTTATAAATTGAGACGACTTCGCGCGCCATTCCTTCAATTGTGCAACCACGATACGAGTAATGTCTGCAAATGTAAAAAGATCGTTTTTAACACAGCGAATGTTATAATTCTTTAAATAGATAACACTACTAATAATTGTAATAAGGATTCAAAATTTACTTGTCCATTACCAGATCTTCAAAACGATAGAACTAATCGATTTGAGATGTGTGAAGATTATGAATGGGATTAGTAAATAAACAAGTAACAACGTAAGGATTAAGTAGTATAAACAAAATATAGTAATAATTTGTAGTATATTATAGTTCGAAAAGGTGGAAATAATATAAACTCATGAAGGAATAATAACAATTTGTAAAGATATTCAAAAGTACCTAAGCTGGGAAAAGGTAGAATTAATGAAACTTAATAAAGAGATTCAAAAGGACGTTAGTTGGAGAAGACATAAATAATAAAGAGATACAAAATGACATTAGCTGGAGAAGGTAGAAATAATAAAAAAAATTATAAAGAGATTCAAAAGGACGTTAGTTGGAGAAGACATAAATAATAAAATTATAACAAAGAGATTCAAAAGGACATTAGCTGGAGAAGGTAGAAATAATAAAAAAGTTATAAAGAGATTCAAAAGGACGTTAGTTGGAGAAGACATAAATAATAAAATAACAATAAAGAGATTCAAAAGGACATTAGTTGGAGAAGGTAGAAATAATAAAAAAATTATAAAGAGTTTCAAACGGACATTAGTAGAAAAAGATGGAAATAATAAAATTTATTAAAGAGATTCAAAAGGACATTAGTTGGAGAAGGCAGAAATATTAAAAATAAATGAAGGTATTCAAATGACCATTAGCTGGAATAGGTTGACAATAAAACTTTATAACGATATTCAAAAGAACATTATATATTCGTACTTATTTACGTTTTTCTTCTTTTTTAACCATGAATTAAATTTTCATTAACTTTAAGGTTAGAAAATTTTATGAAAATTAACTAAGTTTGCTTTTAATGGTGTCGCTAGTATAAAGTTATGTAACAAATTGATAAATAAATACCTTTAAAGATTTCAGTGGCGATGTTAACCAGCTCTTGCAGTTCAGGCTTATGGCGTTCGAAGAAGTCCATGATCAGTGCAGTGAAGTGAGCAGCTGCGTCCAGGAGTCCATCGAAGTATGTTTGCACTATGGTTCCAATGTTCGTGTACAACTGAATCAGACCCGGTTTTATCTAAATGTCAAAATAAATAAAATCTTTATAAAGTGTATAATGATGTCACTTCCGCTGTCTGTTCGCTTAGATCTTTTAAACTATTCAATAGATAGAGTGATTCAAGTGGAAGTTTTATATGTATTATACACTCTGGCTGAACCTTACGAGATAGATCAAATTAGTGTGAATTATCTTAAAAAGATTGATAAAAAGGTTCACATTGGATATAAAGCCTTTTATTGAGGAGTCCTAAATATAAATATGCAAATCATCAACTTTTCAGTAGAAGCTCTCAAAGTTTAATTAGATATATTTTTAACATGCTTCGACTGTTGTTTGTGTTCATTTACTCATTATGACAGATACGTACGTAATAGCATTTTTTTTATAACAATCAACACAATCAACACCATCAATACAATTTGTAACCAAATCTATCGCTCGTGCTCAAGTTACTATATGCTTAACTAACTTAATTTCGACTTCCATTAAAAAGATATTTAAAATATTGCGGTCTTCTTTGTTAGTTACTGTAACCAAGTCTATCACTCTTACTTAAGTTACTATATGCTTAACTAATGTAATTCGGACTTCCATTGAAAAGATGTTTGGAGCATTTTGGTCTTTCTTATTAGTTGCTGTAACCAAATCTATCGCTCTTGCTCAAGTTACTATATGCTTAACTAACTTCATTTCGACTTCCATTAAAAAGATATTTAAAATATTTTGGTCTTCTTTGTTAGTTACTGTAACCAAATCTAACGCTGTTGCTCAAGTTACTATATGCTTAACTAATGTAATTTGGACTTCCATTAAAAAGATGTTTGGAACATTTTGATTACATTGTTTCTCTATTTCTACTATCTAGGAGATATCTTCACTCTACGGTGGTTTTATACCCCTAATTACATGTCATCTTTCTTGACAGAGACTTACACAGACAGCTGCCGCGTACGGTTCTTGACCCGAGCGTCAGCTGATTGTGTTTAATTGTTTTTTTGTATAAAAGTATCGTTTCATTTAGCTGTATTAACATGACTGAGTTTAAATAAAGCGAATAAAACATTTTAAAAATATGATTTTTTATTCAGGGTCGATTTTATCCCTTCCATCATCAAAGGTGACATTAATACTAACGTCTGTCGTCGTTTTCGGGAGCGGTTTAGTATATTTTATATATTTAATTTTATCTCCTTCCTTATTTATCTGGAAGAAATCGTTTCGAACGAAATGGTTAATGTTTTCTTTTATGTATTTCTTCTAGTGTGGTGAAGTTCAATAAGTAAATAAACATTCTAGTTATTTTTCTACTTACATTTTGATCGAAGGTTTCGGCGATGCTCTTGCTGACTGTTGATACAGCTGCAGCTATTTTATCCGCCAAAGGCTTGAATACGGTGATAATGTCGTCTACAACCTTTGCTGCGACTTTGGCTAGGGTGTGTCTATAAACAATAATATCATCCGTGACTAAGTCTGACGATTCAAAGGTAAAGGATGAAAAATAATCAACTTTTTTATTGCTGACATTTACAGATACAGTTTAAGATGAAATCGCGCTAATATAAGCATACATATCATCGTACTGGAACGTATTTTTTTAGCTTATTACCACGTCTATACTGGTAGAAGCTTCACATCCATCTAAATTCAGACTAATAAGAAGATGAAATTTCCTAAATTTGTCTAATCTTGGATGTAACCTAGCACCTCTATTAAGGAAGTTGCCTTCGAATTATTTTATGAATATCCATGAAACTCAATCTGATATCCTTTATTAATCATCATTACTGTATGAGTATGACTTAATTAATCTATTTTAATGAGATTTCGCTTAGTAAAGATCTCAAAGACATCTTTCAGCTTTATATAAAACTATATGCAAAATAAAGTGTATTCTACAATAGCTTACAGAGTTTCGGAAATCTCCTTCAGAGTCTTATCGTTGACAATTTCCTGTGTTAATTTCTCGAGATCTTCTTTATAAGCTTGCTCCAGTTGTTTATACGTGGGTTGGATGCGTTCCAAGGTCTTTTTAAGGTCATCACTTGCTTTTTCACCAATTGCCTTGATGCGCTCTACTAGAGTGCCCAAATCTTTCTTCAATGCATTCTGTAAAAAAAGATCATTTTTTGAGCTCACGGTAAGATAAGCAGCAGCCCATTATTATTCCACTGATGGGAACAAGCCTCTTCACGATAGAGAGAGATCAGGCCCAGAACCGACGGCTTAACGTGCTCTCCGAGGCATGGGGGTGGAACACACCACCAACTACCCAACTTCGGGCAAATATTGAGAAAATCTTAATAGAAAACTCAATATCCATTTTTGAATTGGCCCGACCCGGCACTCGAACTCAGGACCTCGTGTCTGTAGTCGAATATGCTAACCACTAGACCAACGAGGCAGTTTTTATATAACGTAATAATTTTTTATACACGTCAAAAAGTCTTATGAAAGTCATATTATAAATGTTGAAGGTCATTTAAAGGATAAAAGAATTTGGACTTGACACACATTGCAAAGTACAAAAACTATATTTAAATTAGTAACTACTGAGTTTCTTTCGACAGACGATTAAAAATGTGGTTTGAGGCTATATGATTAAATAATATTTTGATTTAGTGCTGTCTGAAATCTAGAGTAAACATGCTGTAAGAACTTACCACGTAGTAGTTCAAGTTATCTTTGGACAACGCATAGTCACTCTTCACCAGGTTGTCTTCCAAGAACAAAGCACCGTGGATGATGTTCTTCTTGGTATTGGGTAAAACGATATCCACTGATACATCAACACGCTTCTCAGGGTTCAAGTTGCTGACGATGGACAGTTTGCGTTCAGACTCATCTAAATTGATAAAGGAGGCATATATAACTTAAGCAGCTATATTCGGAGGTTTCATGGCTTAAGTTTTGTTATGCAATTAGATTCTGGATTTAAATCTATAATTGTTTTACTAAAACTAGCTACGAATCGACGTCAATAGATGGCGTTACTATCAAATCATAACTACTGAAGTTGACTAGTGACTAGATTTTATTTAAAATTTGTCAGTTCTCTTTTCAGGCGAGGAAAATATATGTATGTATATATAAATATATGTCGGAGTGCAATAGCCTGTGGAACGCTGGCGCCATCTACATCGTCATCGGCGTGGAACAGAGTCAATTGCGACAATACAGCGCCCGTCTCTCCAGTTTACGAGTGACGGTACGCCAGAGCGGTCGACTATTGAAACTGTCGCGTTTCTAGCTGTGTTTATGAATGTGTTTGTGTAAATTGATATTGGGAACATTAAGAGATTGATCATTATAATCTGAGTAGTGTTGGATTGCACCAACGCCCACAGTATAGAGATTGAATTATGGATGCCACTAACGACGATGTCGGCGTAGAACCCTACGCCCCGATATATCTAATAGAGCAACTTAAAGATTAGCTCCAAATCCTATCTTTTACAAAGGAGAGAGTCTGTGTCTTAACACTGAGTAACATTAGAGAAGATTAGAGAAGACAATTCTTAGGCAACTTGTGACAACAATTAAATGTTAGTCATAAAATGTTAGTTAGAGTTTAGACAAATTTTCAACCTATACAGATCTTTTCCTTTATTTCATTAGAGAAAACCACGGAAAAACTTGTAATAAGTCATGATGAATAGACTCCATCGGTTTCAAAACTAGCCTAAAATTAACAGCACGTATTATAAGATAGTATACCTTTGTAGCCAGTAGTGAACTCATAGTATTGGAAGTCCTTAGCTACGGCGTAAACCTTAACAGGTTTTCCTTCAAGAAGGCTGAACTGAAGATCGACTTGCTGCAGGTTATCCTTGGCTGTAGCTGATCCTTCTAAATCGATGACTTTGACGAGTGGAGTATCCATCTGAAGGAAAACTCATTTAAGTGACCAGCAAATAAACTGTATCAACAGACACAGGTGGTATAGGAGGTGATGATGATGATGAACATCTGACATAAAATAATGACGCAAGGAGTCAAAAATAAGTCAAGTGAATAGCGGTACAAAAAGAAGTACTCAATAGAGTAAAAATCCATTCTAAAACAAAAACTACAGTTAAACTTAAAGCTCTTTATGATCCAGAATTATTTTATCGAGCTAAGCATACGTATATCATCTACAATATCAAGGACGTTGTGAAGTGAGAGATTAAGAACATAAATTAAAAAATATTTATGGCATGAGTGTTATAAATAGTTAAATTCTTACCAATAACTTGATGTGTACTGGGTTCACTTCCAAAAGGAATTTGGCCTCACGATCCTGCGTTAAAATTAAAATAATGTATTTAAAAAACAAAAAAAAATCGAATTGAAGTATTTCAATATGCTTGTCAGAATACATAAAAGTTTAACCATAAAAAAATCAAAATAACAACATTAGTTAAACATTGGACAAATAAAACGCTGACTCTGGACAAGATCTCTAAAACTCCATACCCAATTGTCTTTAATGCAAATTCATTTTGTGATGAAGCCTTTCAGTGGCAATAGATTCCTCCAGATTCCCGCTAAATTGGAAACTGTCCAGGTGATTCCAGAAACGAATACAATTACCACAGTAAAAACTTACCTGGCCGAGGCAAGAGTGAGAGACAACTCCGTTGGTTTCAATCTTGATGGTGTTATCATCAGGTCTGTTCAGGGTTCCACTGAATTTAACCAACGCTTCCTATTGAATAGAAATACATAATTAAGTACAGATTATTTAAAAACATTTATGGATTATACAATAACAGACAAAGGACAATATAGAGAGAATGACCTTGCGTAACCTTGAACAAATTCGGCTTGTTTGGATACAATTGAAGGCAATTGAATACTATGAATCTTATATGTGTAGTTTTATTACAGCAAATAAAAATTTTGTAATACATTTTTATGTTAAATAAGGTTTAGAAATCATTTGCCTAGTTGATCATTTTGAAGTTCTACATAATTTTAATAAATATTTAAATATAGTAAATGTAGTAGATATCATACAATTACATAAAGTTAATGTAAATAAAGTAATATTTGATATAAGTCATTAAAAAATAGATATCTTTAGATAGATAGATGGAATATTCTTAATTGTTGCTAAAGCAATTGGATAAAATACAAAAGAGACGACTTGCTAAAGGCACATGCGTCGGATCCTGTAGGTTCGGCAACCGACACGATCCGAGGCAGCACTAGGGGTGCTATAAAAGGAGCCTAGAGTTTCCGTAGGCATTCTCAGAGACTGCGTCATGGCACAGACCGTTACTGCTATAATAAATTCACCAGACTTCTGCCCTTGTCATATAAGCAAACTCATTATCTTTTATTAATATTGTATAGTTAATTAGTGTTATATTATCATTTTATTGATATATTCTTTCTATTATCTCCGACATATACGAAAAATATGAAACATGTGATCTTAAACACAATAATACAAATAAATGACCTTATCACTTATTATTCATTTCTTCCAGCAGCCAGAGGGTTAGAGAGATCATTAAAAAAAAGACAAGTCATTAAAAACAGGATAAATAGACGTTGTCGTTTAAGGACGTAGTGGTTTTTTCCTGTTTTATGAATATATCTACAGATTCTCTTATTATCAGAGGCCCTCTCCACTTATCTACTAACCTTTCCGATTCTTGGATGACTGAAACCGATCAAAGCAGTTGCCTCGCCATTCTTATCGTCTCCAACCACGTCCAAGTTGAATCTGGCAGCGGTCTTGGACTGAGGCTTGTTCTTGTCGGGGTAAAGGCTCAACTCTCCACGAATAGGGAACGGTAGGTCCTTATTGGTGGGGAACTGGATGAGGGATTCCAGAGCGATGACTCTTTGAGGGAATGTCAGAATGATGGCGGCAGGGAACTCTGAAAAATAAGTTTCATAGTCACTTGCTTATGAATTAATTAATCTAACATATTTTTACATGCCAATAACAAAAAATAACCAATTTAATTATTGAAATCACAATTAAGACATGAACAAGCAAACAGGTGATCATGTTTTTGATTAAAATAAGGAGAAAGGTGATACACTAATACATACTGCCGAGTTCAGGTTTGCTGTAGATTTGGAAGTGGTACTTTTTGTTTTCTCTGTTGACGTGCAAGTTAAGGTCATACAATGGAAACTTCTTGTCGGAGAACTCGTTGACGATCTCAAGACCAAATTCAGTGGCCAATCCCAATTTGCGAAGGTCGAAACCAGCATTGAACTGGTGCTGTATACTTTCAGGCTCTGCAAATTAAAAGACTCTTAGCATAGCAAATTTCAATAGAATAACCCAATATCACTTTTGAAATGGCCCGAGCCCTGATGAAAATCTACGACCTCATGATCTGCAACTTAAGAGGTTGACAATTGGACAAGTTGTAAGTTTTGAGGATTGTTACGCAAAATTAGTTTGTCACGCGTGTTAGACAAAGGATAGAGTACACAAGGAAGATTGTGAGATATTCGATATTTTAGATTTAGATTAAAATACTAACTTGTAATGAGTTTAGCATTAATTTCAGCGTGTGCGCATTGCTTCTTCTCCTCGCAGTAGACGTAGGAGGTCTTGTACTCTAGGTTGGTGAGCCTGAACTCCGCAACGTGGTTGCTGTCCCCGTATCCCACGTTGATGAACATCTGCCAATAAATACACGAAAACATTTACAACCAACTGGTTTTACAATACATCCCACCAATGACATCATCTACAGGAGGAATAGAAGATAGAAGGGGAAGATGCAAATAACGTTGAAACAGAAAACTTGATCAATACATGTAAAACTAACAACTAGTGTTATATTGATAGCACAGAAGAAGAAATATAGAACAAATGAGATATATCTTTAAAAATATAAATGATGAAAGCTGTCACTAGTTTAGACAAAATAAGCAATAATCGTTTTCCCAATCACCTGTCTTTACTCTCTTATATTCTGTTCATTATAATCCCCATGCACGATCATAACAAAGAAAATATTTATTGCATGACGCCTGTAGAACATCTTCTGGGTGTTTATGCTTTATGTACAACTTATATTATCAGCTATCAGAATTTAAAAGGATGCCAATTAGGTAAGAAGCTACCAACCTCAGCTCCTTGTTCATTGCCTTCAGTGAGGACAGTGCGGATGTACTTGAAGTTGGCTGGTTTCTGTTCATTCTTGATAGACAGAGAACCTGAACCCTCGATTATAGTCTTTGGCCCCTCCTGCTTGCTGATGTATGACGTACTAAAACGAAATATTAAATCAATATGGTTCATCACATTGCACAAAAAGACGAGTAATCTATTCTAGACTCTACACTAGAAATGATGTAAGAGATCTCTTGCACTCTTACTCTTACAGTATCACAAGCGACCACCAGGAGTTTAATCACAAACTAATGATCTTTTGTAGTCTTATAATTAAAGTGATCTTTTACTGCCTCATCACTTTGATATGTCACAACTTAATCACTATGACCTGTTACAACCTTATTTTGATAATTTAATTTGGAAAAAAACAATATTTACCTTCCACTAAGCACATTTTTATTGTCATTAACTGCTTTGAACTCCAGGCGTTTGCCGCTTCCGTTATCTTTGCTGGATATATCTACGTTGTAATTTTTCAGGCCAAGGGTCTCGGCATTGGCTTGAGCCTTGATGACAAGGTCCTTATCGAAGCTGATCTCAAACGAGGAGTCCAGGTCGAAGTTATAACAATTGTCGATCTTAAGTTCCATACGACCTTGATTGGCTCTGATAGCGATGCCTTTGAAGTAAATCCTGCAAAGATATGCATGAAAAGACCTAGAAAACTCTATTTTACCAGTAGAAGAAACAAGAGTAGAAGAATACTAAGAGTAGAAGAAGAATAAGAAAGAAACTCCAAACATCGAACCTGCTGTATTATTATTAGAGATAAAATAAACAGCTTCCTAACTGTGAGAACTTTACAATATTACGTATTTGTTGGATAAAGAAAAGACTTAAAAAACGATACTTTTAGGATAGTACGTTGAGCAATTTCAATTATCTTCAGAATTGTCTTTGCAGCTCCTCCCCAAGACGAAATACTACTTTAATCTAGTACTCAGGTTTTCAATGTGTTTCCTAAAGTTAAGTTTAGAATCGATTATAATTTCAGTGATAATGTACCCCGAGAGTATATTTTAGACTATAAACTCACCGTGTTGTCTTAGATGTGAAAGGGTTTGTATACTTGAGGTCAATCAAGGGCTGTGAAAGGGTATAGACTGCCTGACCGTCCAATTTGTACACCTTGCCATCGACCCCAACGGCTATTAAAGTGTTGAATGTATCAGGCGATGGATTCTGGAGAGAAAAACAATGTGGCTATTTTAAGTGACATCCAAACTGGTAGCAAGCTTCCTCATCATATTTTCTTTAACCGAAAACAATTAGACTTTTAAACAATTAGGTACGAAGTCTTTGCAATTTACCTTAGCATTCAAGTTGATTTCGATCTTCTTGAACTTCTCTCCCTGAGGGGAGTTGGCGGATATCTTAAAGTCCAGTTCCTTCTGACCGGAAGCACCTTGCAGCGAAAGCGAGGATATCTTGCCCTTTCCGTATTGCGCACGAATATCCACTATTCCCGATCTTCTCTCTTCTACAACATTTTTTACATTACTTCTACTTTCTTAGTTCACTATTCAAGAATTTTGTAGTCTCAATTCTTGTAGTCCTAATTATATAAATAACTTGAAGGTGATATTAAAGAATGACTTCAAAATCTACAGCTATATGGATTTCTTGTAGTTCTATTCTAAGAGCCTACAAAACGCACTGTTTTTGATCATAATCATTATAATGCTTTTTCAATTCAATTTTATCAAGTTTGACCAATTTATTCACACCCCTACTTTTTAATTCTTCATTGCATTATCCTATTTTCAGGCATTGCTATTACGACACCACTAGTTACGACACCAACATCTACTGTACAAAAGTAAAATCGTGATCTATAAGTAATACCATGTTATACTCACTGTTGTCGTCGAGCTTGTAGCTACCGTCCACTATAATGGGGTCTATGTGTGGAATGATCACCTTGAGTTTGCTGTTACCATTCTTGACACCATATTTACCATTTGACTCCACTTTATAAAGATCGGCATTGATTTGGATCGATTCTAATATGGTAACCTAGAAATTTATATAAGTTATAATACAACATGGAATTAAATTACAGCTGGTGACTATAAACTTAATAGGAATGCTCAAAATCAAGCAACGGATGATGAGGAGTTTCTCTATAGAGAAAGAAGAATGAATGATCCAAACAGAAATAACAAGATCTTCTGGAGCAGTAAGATCATAAATCGAAAGTATCGTTGTGTTGAAGAGGACGTTAGCGGAGTATATGGATCTTATAAAGGCATTTGACGAACTACACATATTCACTGTTTGCGAATATTTTAGAGTATAATTACCTCAGCTGCTTGATTATCAGGTTGGAGATATAGGAAGTTGGAAACCAACTTTATGTCGTGCGCTTTCTCGAAAGGCAAACGCAATGACAAACTGGCGTCTTCCAAGTACCTGTTGATATGCAAATATGATGTCACAAATGATCATTCATCTAACTTAAAAGGTCGACTACTTTATCTGTAGTTTTTTAGTTAAAATATTAGTGGAAATAAAATAACACTATTCGTCGTCCTTGTCGTCGTCGCTTCAACCGATGGACGTCCACTGCTGGATATAGATCTCACGAAATGATGCCTACAAGGCCCGATCTTGTGCCGACTGGCTCCAGCGGCTACCGGCGACCCTTCTTATATCGTCGGTCCACCTTGTGGAGGGTCTTCCTACACTGCGTAGCCCGGTGTGGGGTCGCCATTCCAGCACCTTCGGGCCCCAACCTCCATCGGTCCGTCGGACTATGTGCCCCGCCCATTGCCACTTCAGGTTCGCGTAGGGCTATGTCGATGACTTGGATTCTATGGATACGGGCTACGGATCTCCTCATTTCTGATTTGATCGCGTAGGGAAACTCCGAGCATTGACCATCGCACACTGAGTGACTCTGAGCTTTCGAATGAGGCCCATTATCAGCGACCACGTTTCCGATCTATATGTAAGCAGTGGCAACACGCCCTGTTCGAAGACTGATCTTCAGACACTGACGGATATTGGACAAAAACATCTTCACGAACGCTGCCCAACCGAGTTGGATTTCAACACTATTAGTGATGCAAAAAATGATATTATTACTAGAAACTTTTATTTTCCATTCAACCTGGTCCTATTAATGGTTAAATATTGAAAAGTTGCTTTCATTCGAACATTAATAAAGCTTTTACATCAAAACAAAAGTCTATAAAGAGTGTTTTAATATTCTCTGATATATTTATAGAGTCCAGCAAAACACCAATACAGAGTTCTTCCATATTGTGTTAAGATGAAACAACTATTATATTAATTCAGTTTTTTTATTCAATTGTTTTTATTACTCACTTTCTTACTCCTGCTTTAGCCAATGAAGCCTGCACCTTTCCTACTAATTCCATTCCCATATCATCACCGTAGCTAGCTTTAACTCTTAAAACATTATCGACAACGTCTCCCTTGGTAAAGGTAGAGCTTGCATCTATGACAGCCTTCTTTGCCATCAATTCACCTCCCACTTCATTCTGAAAGATGGGAAAAATACTTGAAATATATATAAAACAAACTGGTATCCCTTACACTGTTGGGCCAATTCGACTGATCATTGATTTGTTGGATTTATCTTCAACCTTAATATTAACTAAATCTAATAGAACGAATTAACTTAGTTTATAAAATATCATAAAAATTTAACGACCGTTAGTAATGGTCACTTTGTAACTGATTTATTTTTATTTTTTCTAAAGTCTGGTGTTATTTCTACGCATATTTTGTTAAGGCAGTTACCGAGAAGCGAAATATAAAATACACATTGACTTAAAAGAAAGAAGATTTCTGATTGCCCGAGTTGAGACAGAACTATGGTATCATGTCAAGTGATAGTTGACACGGGCATAAAAGTAAACAATAAATGAAAACCGCACTAACTTTTTTGCTTTCTTAATACTAATGATAATTCTTGTCTTTCTAATCTGTTACTGTTATCATATTACTCACCTTGAATACGAAATCACTCTTGTCTTCTTTAGGAATGAGTTTGAACGTGAAGGTATTGACGAGGTTCTTGCCATCGCTGATGATCAACTCTAACTGTCCTTCCAGATCTACTTTGCCATTTTCAAAGCTGGTGTCGGTTATTTTGCTCTTGTACTTTAATATTGAGGCAGGACCTCCACGTTTTGGTGCATCAGAAAATACGACTTCGGCATGCCCGTTGTTAACCTTAAAAAATAAATTAAAATTCTCATTTGGCCATTCTAAATCAGTAAGTTTTACTTGCGTTTTAGAGAAAATCTTACATTATTCTTTCCATTGAAGTCCCGATCGATCTTCAAGCTCAAGCATCGTTCACTGGGAAGTACAACTTCAACGCTAACAGAATTCTTGCCAAGATTTTCATATAATCCGTGTAAGTTCAGCTCTGTATTCTTGCCACCGTATTGCAACTTGTTCCTAAAGAAAATAATATAAGTTCAAGTCATATTTAAATAAAAACAATAAAAGAAAGCACCACAAAATGGCAAGCCAATTTGAGAGCTGAGCAAGAAACAAACGACAATCAATATATGATATATTAGGGTCAAAAAGGTTCATAAATCATTTGTCAGGTCGAGCATATTTAAACTAGATCGCGAAATATATAAAAGAGCATTTTAGTGATATAAATGTTTGGATTTGAGTCCAGTTTCAAATGGAAACGGAATGTTATATATCAACTTGCAAAAACTACAGTTTGTTCGCGTTAAGAATGCAGTGAGTCATCATTGTAGCCCCGCTCCCTAAACAAACAAATCCAATCAAATCTATTAAACACACAGTTTATTCGAGTTAAGAATGCAGTGAGTCATCATTGTAGCCCCACTCCCTAAACAACTCACTGCATTCTTAACGCGAATAAACTGTGTGTTTAAAGGATTTGATTGGATTTGTTTGCTTAGGAAGCGGGGCTACAATTATGACTCATTGCATTCTTAACGCGAATAAATTGTGTGTTTAAAAGATTTGATTGGATTTGTTTACTTAGGGAGCGGGGCTACAACGATGACTCACAGCATTCTTAACGCGAATAAACTGTGTGTTAAAAAGATTTGATTGGATTTGTTTGCTTAGGGAGCGAGGCTTCAATGATGACTCATTGTATTCTTAACGCAAATAAACTGTGTGTTTAAAAGATTTCATTGGATTTGTTTGCTTAGGGAGCGGGGCTTCAACGGTGACTCACTGCATTCTTAACGCGGATAAACTGTATGTTTAAAAGATTTGATTGAATTAGTATGCTTAGGAAGCGGGGTTACAATGATGACTCATTGCATTCTTAACGCGAATAAACTGTATGTTCATTCATTCGACTGAATTTCTTCCAGGTAAAATAAGGATTCAAAAGATTTTCGTAATAACATAATGATACAATATTTTATTTTCAATTCATGATAAATTATTTTATTTAAATAGATAGAAGCACAAAAGTTAGGAGCTTGTAAAGGCGGTCTTATTACTACAAGCAATCTTTTCCAAAGAACCTTTGTAGATAAATTAATGAGCAGAGCATTGCCAAAAATAAACCATTATAAAGTGCCACACTGTTGTTTAAAAATGTTTACAAACATTTTCAAATACAAATTATTATGTAAAATATTGTTATGTGTTTTGAGTGCTTCTACACTGTTAACAGCTCGTAGTTTACTAACATTACCTAACATGTTATAACATTGTGATCAAATGCTTGTTAGAAAATGTTTACTAATGTTTTATATGTTAAAATATCTGTCATCTTACTTGCTATCAACAAGTTTGTCAGTCTTTTTGTTAGTGGTGCTGAAGTGTATCTTGTCGTTGTTATCCTTTCCGAAGTTGAGGAAGAGATCCACTTCTGCGTTGTAGTTGGGATCTTTGCCTAAGAATTTAGCATCTCCTTTGATGACTCGATCGACCTGGATAAGACAAACCTACATTGTATTTCCCTTCAAAAAGTACTAAATGTTTCCTTCAGAATTCAGACACATCACATCAATTTTAGCAAAAGGATAGTTGTAGTAATGGTTTAATGTTAACCCCCACTACACCTTTGTGGATACGAGTGGAGGGGCACGAAGCAGACCACAAAAAGAACCACCAACATAATCTCTTCCAGACAATCTTTGATGAGAGGATCAGAAGAAAAGAGTGGGAGGTGCAAATAACGTTAAAAGAGAAAACACTTAATAATTACACATTACATAACATATGAAACCCCTTCCAAGAACCATAACACACGTTAGTACTAATGATGGGACAGAAAAAAACAATCCTGATTTAAAAAAATCATATAATCATAACGTTTCATTAGCATTATTAACTCTCCGCGATTTTAGTACAGCTAATTGAAACGATAGTTTCGTAAAATATACATTAAAGTAAAAAAACCAACGATTTAACACAATCAGCTGATACTCGGGTCAAGGACTGCAAATGGCAGCTGCCTGTGTGAATTTACAAGAAACGACTAAATTGCTCCGGGCATGCTATCCGAGTGGAGGATTTTTGTCGGGGGGAGCCTTGTAAGGCACATAGGCGGGAGTGCGGACGTATTCCAATCCCGTGCTTTCGCCAGCGAACGTAGGGAGGAGCACCATCAGGTTTTAGCCGGTAAAAGTCCGGCATAACTTGCAACGCCTCCCCATGGTGTTGCAGGTATCCACGAGGATTTCCTGACGTTAAAAAAAAAAGCGTTTTTATCGCGCCGTGCCTTTGAATGCCCTTCAAGGAACTTTCGTTCAATTTAGTCTTTCTTGTACACTCACATAGGCAAATGCCGCATGCGGCCCCTGACCCGAACATCAGCTGATTGTGTTTAATTATTCGTTTTTTTTTTTAGCTGTACTAACATGACGGAGCTTAGATATTGCTTATGAAACGTTTTTAAAACAGTTTCAATTTTTTTCAGTCCTATCATCAAAGGTGTCATTAGTACTAACGTCTTCGTTTTCGGAAGCGGTTTCCTAACACCTTGTATAATGTTTTCTATCTCAAACTCTCTCAGGTTCAATCTAGTCTGTCTCTTTTTCACAAGAAACAAGATTTCACTTTAAGATTGTACGTACCATTTTAAAGTTCACCATAATATTTGCATTGCCTTTGCCATCGTTGTCGGACGTTTGGAATTGGCCATTGGCAGTCACAGCGTCTTTTAGGTTGAGTTTCAGTTGTCCATTAGTATTAGGTCCGGTGTTGATTTTGAGCAAGAAGTTTAGTAGTTCACCCTTGGTGTTGGAAATGGTGGCATGGGAAGAATACATCTTGGTGGTCTCAATAACTCCGATGTCGAATCTGAGAAGTAGAGAAGAAATATTATTTAGTTCAACAAGAGCATATACATAATCCTCCACATAATCCTTATAAATATAGCAAAAACATACTTTTACAAAAGCCGTATTATAATGTTGAAGATAATAATGTTTGGACTTGATTTCAGTTGCTCAAAGAAGATTTCTGAACCGATAGTAGATTTGTTACCGAAGAGCAGACTTAAGACGATTCAAAAGTGCTTTTGAGCCTACTTTCATAAAGAATATTGTGATGTTGATTTTACCAGCAAAAATGTAACACCAAGTAAAAATTTGCATTCTGATATGATGCTAAAAGAGGTAAATTACCTCTTGCTAGAATGGCGTGCTACCTTTTTAAACTGTATCACGCACAACCAACAATCAGGTGAATTTAAAAAAAAATAGGTGCCTTTTGTTTTTCAATTCAAATTACTTAATACGCAAAAGATAAATAAATCCATCGATACAGATCATTTCATCGTATTCATTGGTTTTAAGTCTTTCATTGATACCATCATCAGGCGTACGAAAAAAAAATATATGTCGGGGTGCAATAGTCCGTGGAAAGCTGGCGCCATTTGTCTATCGGCGTGGGGCATAGTCAATAGTGACAATCCGGCGAGCGTCTCTCGGCAGTTCTCGGATAACGGCCCGCCGGCGCGGTCGACTTTTGAAACTGTCGCGTTCCTTGCTATTATTAATGAGTTTGTGTAAATTTATTTCGGAATCATTAAGTAATTGAACATTATAATCTGAGTTTAGTAAAGTGTTTGATTGCACCAACATTACCCAATGACCGCCCACAGTATGGAAATTATGGATGCCATTAATGATGATGTCGGCGAAGAACCCTATGCCCCTTCCTTCTACCCAATGACCTTATTGATTACTTACTTGATGTCTTCATCTTTTCCTGACCCTGATATTTTAAAGTGTCCAATAGCACCAACGTTGACATCGCTCGTTTTCACTTTGTGAAGAACTACTCCAGATAGTTCATATTTACCGAAATTCTTAATCTCAATGTAGTTCTCCAGGTTAGACTTGTCCGGTGTAACTATATCGCGTTTAACTAGACCTTCGATCGTTTGTTTGTCGACTTTTATAGACCATTTGACTCTGTAATCTCCGACTTTTTTAATCTGCGTCCGTCCTTCGACTTCCAAGTAGGCTTTTCTGTCCTTATAAGCTCCGCCTATTTCGATTTCTAGCTTTTTGGGGTCTGCTTCAAGTTCCAACTTCATTTCAAATGGCAAAGCATGGATTTCAACTGTAAATAATAAAAATACTCGTATATAATAAGAACAGTTATTCCCCTCTTCGTCGATCTAAAATACATATTGCAAGAACTAGAAGCACTTTTGCTCAACGACAATTTGCCTTCATTGGCAATAACCTCTACAAGAATATGAATATTGTATCTTTAAATTCAGTTATGTCGATGCCTCTGATGTTATTAAGTCATTTAATTTAATCAAGAACAAAAAAACTAACGATTTGTGGGGTCTATCGGTTAACCTTGTAAAATCATTAATTGACATCGTTGCACCTGACATGGCGGAAATTTTTAATAATTGTGTTGATTGTGGTGTATTTCCTGACTTAATGAAGTACAGCAAAATAATACCGATGTTTAAGTCAGGCAGTACTTCTAACCCTAGTAACTTTAGGCCAATATCGGTTCTCCCAACCTTTAGTAAAATATTTGAAAAAATAATGTTGAACCAGTTGCTAAAACATTTCAAAAATTATAATTTATTACATAATAAGCAATTTGGCTTTACTCGAGGTCGCTCGACTACCGATGCTGGCGTACAGTTATTACTCAATATCTACGAGGCCTGGGAGGATTCACGTGACGCGCTTGGCGTTTTCTGTGATCTGTCTAAGGCCTTCGATTGTGTTCAGTATGAAACCCTGATCGGGAAATTGCGACACTATGGCCTCGCGGGCACAGCATTAGACCTGATGAGTTCATATTTAACCAATAGAACGCAAAAGGTCTGTGTTAATGGCAAGCTTTCTGCGGGGTCAGTGACAAAAATGGGAGTCCCACAGGGTTCCATATTAGGACCATTTATGTTCCTGATACTGATATTGTCTGAGCAATAAACTTAACAACTATTTAAAAATTTTTAAAGCACCGAAGAATTTACTTCGACAATCTGCTATGAAATTATATTTTCCTGCATTTTTCTCTCATATTTATGTATATATAACACATGCACGCACACACACGCGCACGCACACACGAACACATTAAAAAAAAAACAATTATAAGTGTCCTCGAATTTCCCACCATAAAGTTTTAATTTAGAGTTTTATTGGAATGTTATTTGTTTTATATATATTATCGTATTAGAATCTACACACAATTATTTGTACAATAAAGTACATACATTTAATAAAGATACGCCCTAACGCGCTTACTTGCGCCAATAGGTACGTTTGCCAGCCTTAGTTGCGGTATATAAGTGGGCCATTTTAGCGCCAGAATTAGTACCGTGCGGATAGCAAGTAAGCGTGGACGTCTGGAAGAAGTCTGCAAGCCTTTTATTTATTTCTGAATCAGCATAATACTAAGCGACCTTTCGAAGGGCTCATATTTTGTAAGTAATCTTTGTTTTATTTTCCTATATATATAAAGTTCCTATAATATAACGGGAAAGGTCTGATCCCCCCTAAAATGCAAATATGCCTAATTTGGGGGTCAAGGGTAATAATTATTAGGGTATTACTCTAGTTCCACACTCTCGTCAGTTTACGCAAATAAATATATTTATAATACACATATATGTTAGGAAACCGCTCCCGAAAATAAAGACAGATCATAGTACTAATGATACATTTAATGATGGGACGGTAAAAAACGATTCAGGTTAAAAAAAATCATATTTTAAATATTTTATCATATTAGTATAGTCAAATTAAACGACAGATTCTTAAAAATATGTATCTAAAAAAAACCAGCAATGAACCACTAAATTACGGGTTGCTCCGGGTCAACGACCTTTGCTACCGTTCGGGCCGCTAGAGTTCGTTGACCCGGGCTAGACGTCATGGGACGGAAAAAAGCGAACCAGATTTAAAAAAATCATATTTTAAATATTTTATCATACTAGTATAGTCAAATTAAACGACAGTTTCTTAAAAATATGTGACTAAAAAAAACCAGCAATGAACCACTAAATTACGGGTTGCTCCGGGTCAACGACCTTTGCTACCGTTCGGGCCGCTAGAGTTCGTTGACCCGGGCTAGACGTCATGGGACGGAAAAAAGCGATCCAGATTTTAAAAAATCATATTTTAAATATTTTATCATACTAGTATAGTCAAATTAAACGACAGATTCTTAAAAATAATGTATCTAAAAAAAACCAGCAATGAACCACTAAATTACGGGTCGCTCCGGGTCAACGACCTTTGCTACCGTTCGGGCCGCTAGAGTTCGTTGACACGGGCTAGACGTCAGGTATTTTTAATTTAGTGATATAATTAAAAAAGTCTACTCCAATGCCTTACATCTAATTTTAAATTAGCTTTTTTTGGGAGACTTACACTTGTTTTTCGTTATAACAGTAAATTCTGTAGAGGAAACGTAGTGGCGTTTGAAAAGTTGGTTCAGAGTCACGCGGTTCTCTGGGTTGCGACAGTCTCCACTATAGTATAGATCAATATCATTATGATACACCTGTAAATAAACAAAATGAACATAATTTATTTATTTTAATCCATGAGGAACGTTGCTTTGAATCCTACCGACTACGCCAATCCTAATCGTATGAAGCCCATAACGTCATTGATTTCAGGAATGGTAAATTAATACTTCCAGGTAATTATAAATTAGGCCTTTTTAATGTTAGCTTTAGACTGCCTCATTGGTCTAGTGGTTAGTATTTTCGACTACAGACATGAGGTCCTGGGTTCGAGTCCCAGGTCGGGCCAATTCAAAAATCAATATTGAGTTTTCTATTAAGATTTTCTCAATATTTGCCCGAAGTTGGGAAGATGGCGGTGTAATCCACCCCCGTGCCTCGGAGAGCACGTTAAGCCGTCGGTCCTGCGCCTGATCTCTCTCAGGTCGTGTCGGATTGCCGTCACATCGGACTATGAGAGTGAAGGAATAGAGTGCACTTGTATACTATGCCTGCCAATCCGCACTAGAGCAGCGTGGTGGGTCTATGCTCTAAAAATCCTCGCTCCTCGGAGTGAGGAGGCCTGTGCCCAGCAGTGGGACGTTAATGGGCTGCTACTTACTTACTTAATGTTAGCTTTCAAAATAATATGTATTTTAATATGAATAAAAATTTACTGTTTGTTGTTTCTAGCCTTGGACAAAAAGTAATCCAAAGATTCTCAGGTATACAAAGTACAGTTTTATAATGCTTGTTTGTTTTTATATTTATTTTTCTAAAAACTTGGTCTTTATAATGTTAGCTTTTATGCTGTTAATATGTATCGTAGTGTAAAGAGAGTTTACTGTTTGATGTTTCTAAATTCTTGGACGAAAAGTTGTTTAATTAATCCAAAGATTCTCAGGTATAAGAAACACAGTTTTATATACAGTGTTATGTTTCTATACGGTTATTCATATTTTCCATAAAATTTGGCCTTTATAAGTTTGCCTTTAAACTAATATGTATCATAATGTAAAGGAAATTTACTGTTTTGTTGTTTTTAGATTCTTGGACAAAGAGAGCATTAGGTGATCCAAAGATTCTTAGAAATAAAAACTACAGTTTTTTATGCTCCATTGCGAAATATTTGAACCAAATATGAAGCGGTATCTATTGGCCTAATATTTATAATAATAAAGATGCATTTAACCCTATAATAATCTCTATTTTGTAACGTAAAATAAACATTTAGCTGATAAACAAACATACTTCTCCAGCGTTTTCGAAATGGCCATTGACTTTGAAGTTGATAAAGGGGTTCAACGTGTTTTGGAATTCCGCTTTGAGGTCATAATTCTTTAAAGATCCGGACAGCATCATGTTCTGGTCGCCTTTCATCAGCTTCAGGTCCATCTCCAACCCCCTGGGTTCCGTGCCCAAGTGTCCCAGTACGCTTACAGACTCTTGGCTATCAGGTATGTTGAACTGTAATAGATTTACATGTAGCATTAAAATTAAACATTCACAATATTTCCATAGGATTAGCTACTTCGTTTTCATAAATATTTAGTTTGATAGCATCTGGGATCAGGATCCCAGGAGTTAAACCGAAACAAATGGTACTGCTACAGTATGGTTTCCAGAAGTATGAGTTATAAATTAAAGATTTCCACTAACCTTAACGCCTGAAATGGTCCATTTAGCTTTAGGGCCATTGCCTTCGAGGATTATTTGACCTTCCACTGGGATATTCTTCTTGGGTGTTCCTGCCAGTTGGTACTCCACAACAGGCTTATACACACGGCGTTGTGAATTACCCTCAACATTTAATCCAACTCTTCCATAGTACAAAGCCTCGTCCATTTTACCTTTTAGTAGTATAGCATACTCGCTTGACTTGGTATATAGAGAAGCTTGGCCATATAACACTTTAACAGGAGACTCCAAGCTTAGTTTGATAGTTTTCTCTTCTGCATTATTTATAAGGTCTGCTGATAATTGTGTCCGACGATTCTTAGATCCTAAAACATCATTAATATAGCATTATTATATAATAGTAAATTTAAAATAGTGGGGTGTTCAATGATACGATAGGTATTTAATTGCTTGATTATTGAAACATAACTTCATCTTAAATATTGTTGATGATTCCAACATATTCTGCTAAAAATCGTCTATAATCATGTCATTTGAGCAGAATATACATAGTCATACAATAGATATAAAATGAACATTTTAAAACAAGTACAAATATTATTCAGACAACATTTTACCAAAAATATATCAATACCATACGTTTTAATTTTTGTCATTTAAAAATTCATCAGAAATTTAAATAAATATTATCTAAATGCTGGAAAATCTAAATTACAGTAATTCTGTATTTGGTTTGGATATCTTTGCGGTATTTAAGTTTGAAATATTGAGGATTCTTTCTTAAAAACAATCTTCAATATGGATATATTCTCTCTTAAAAAATCTCTTAAAAAGGCTTATTATTATTATTTAAGATAATTAAATGCAACCAACGCTTCTAAACAACGAAACGAAATTTTCAATATAAACAACTTATTGGCACAAAGAGTTCTCGATAATAATTGTTGAATACAGTCCACTCTTATGAGCAATGAAGTAAAAGATTCAATAGCAGAAATCAACAATGAATGGTATATTAATAACTGTACAGATAACTTATTGGCACAAAGAGTTACACACTTCATATTAGATCAATAAAACAGATCACAAAAAACACCAAAATTGTTTATCTCTATGTCTGTTTTATCCAGAGAAATATTCCAAAGTAGGCACATTGGAAAAGCAATAATGGGAACATGATTTTAAACCAATAAACTGACTCACTCAACAGCAGATCTTTAAAACTAATTATGACTAATTTGAAATATATCAAAGAGAGTCCTTTCTCCATGTAAGTTAACAAGTACAGATCAAGATCTAGATCAAAGATCAGGATCAGATTGGAGCAAGATCCAAGGAGATCAAAAACTATGTGGAAATGAACGACAGAAAACGACTTATTTAAAATCAATTGACATCAATTGATCAAATTTTTAGCTATTCTTTAAGTCTTTTTGTTCAGCGTGGTGATCACTTACTAAGTATATAAACAAATGAATATTATTATATTTCTCACCTTCAGCATCAAATAGCAGTTCAAATCCATAACGTCCACTGGATGAATCAGAGCGAAGAACTCCTTTAAGATGGTATCCTCGGAGGTCGTTCTTCTCCAAAACCAAGTTCACTTTTGTAGCTCCAACAAGTGGGAAGCGTGATAAATATTGGGCGACTGAATTTTTAGATTTAGCACCTGTATAATTGTAACATAAAATTATAAGTGCAACTGCAAAAAGAAGATTGGGTGACTAAAATAAGAATGGTATGCTATGGATAGTTTGGGCACGTAGAGAGAATGAATGAAAGAAGACTGACAAAAAGAGTGAACGGAAAAGTCGAAAGGAGAAGACCAAGACGAACATGCCTAGACCATATCCAGGACATTTTGAATAAGGGTCAGGTCAAGAGTATTCTAAACCGACGAACTCGTAAGAGAGGTTTAATGAGAAGGAAAGAAGAGAAGGAGAAATGCAAGGATCGTGGCAAGTGGAAGGACGTGGTCTCTGCCTATCCCTATGAGAATGATCGGTGATGCTATTTGCATTTGCATTTCACTTCAAATCCTTCTCTTTAGTCTTAAAAGAAGACTTAAAATTGATATCTTATTAAATCCCCAGGTCTATTTTGTAGCAGATCTGCTTTTTTATCAAACTAAGGACATTGAGTTACTTTAATCATGATATGTAACAAATTTTGACGTCCTAGATGACAACGATGCTGGGTTCAACTTATTTTATGGCAAATTTTGTAATACTGTATTAATTTACTTGGTCAAATTTAGGACTGGTGAGTCTACGTACCAAAACTGGTAAAAGATAAGAAAATCTCAAAGATTATAATTGTAAATACAAATCTAGGTAGACTCAAAGCGTCAGCCTACTCTATTCTTGGAAACAAAGAGAAAACAGTTTAGAAAGAAGTTTCAATGAAAATTTGCTTACCGGAGAATGAGAAAGGTAATGCCACTTTGCCACAAAGAGTTAATCCTAACACTCCTGACAGTTGGTCGAAGCAACCGGAATACTCATTCTTCTCTGCACCAGTTACTATAGGAGTCACTTTCGCCAGCTGACCTTTCTCAGCGGTTACAAACACCATATCGCTTGAAGCTGTTAGGATCTCTTGTTTATCCAGAGGTAGACCCCATTGAAGGTCAATTCCGTTACCATTTTCAATAATCTTCGCTACAATGTGACCACCAGTTGATGAATGGAGGTTTGTACTGACTTTTAAACCAGTTGCCACTCTGCCAGCATCGATCAACATGAGTAGAGATACTTCAATATCGGTGCTTGGAATCAGTTTGATGTCGACCTTTGCTGATTCGGGGCTTCGGAGACACTGGCGTATGTCCACTGATGAGGAGACTTCCAGTCTGCCAGTAGCAGCACCAATTGCATCCAGTTTCAGAGGAAGACCGGTTGAAGTTGGATAGGATAGCTCTGCGTCTAGGAAGAGGAGGTGTCCACGAAGCTCTTGCTGTATTAACGCAGAAAACAAATTGTGATTAATTGTACAAGAAGATAACGGCTCCAAACGAAACAAGTTCTTGATGATGATGAGGATATCAGTTTTGTTTTATAGAATATTTTAATAATGATTAAATTCAATAAGTTTATTTCAGATTATATTCCCAAAGGTTATGTTATATTCCGAAAGTTGAGTATGGCAGAAGAAGCATAAAAGAAGAAGCAAAAAATAAGTGCGGTAGAGATGAGAGTGGTTGAAACTAAGTGACAAAATAGGAAATAGTGTGATAAGAGAACGTTGTGGTATAAAAGAAGATGTAGTGACTAAAATTGAGAAAGGTGTGCTTGCTTAGATAGTTTAGGCACGTGGAGAGAATGAATGAAAGGAGACTGATAAAAAGGATTCACGAGTCAAGAGTTAATGGGAAAGTTGGAAAGGGAAGACGAAAGCGAACGTTCCTGGACCAAATCCAGTACATTTTAAATAAGGATCAGGTTAAGAGTGCTCTCAGCCGACGATCTCGTATAAATATTTTAAATGAGAATGAAAGAAGCGAAGGAGATATGCGAGGAGATATGACAAGTGGCAGGACGTGGTTCCTTGCCCTTCCCTCCCCCCATCCCTCCGCCATGGGTATGAGGCATGACGCTATGTATGTAACAGGATGGAGAGGTGAACGCTAAGGTTAGGTAAATGAATGGTGAGTTTTTTTACAGAATGCGGTCTGGATTAGATGTGCTATGCTATACCAGATGAGTCTTTCTATAGAGACCTTGTTTTAGGAGGTCCATCGTCAGTGGTGAAAAAAATAAGTAAAAACGCTACAAACAAAACGGTTTTAAAGAAAATAGTGATTTGTGTTAGCACATTAAGTATTCATATGAATGTCCATGACTAAAATAAACTCGAGCTTTATTTTACCTGGAAATTTTTCATTTTGTTAATGCCATTGTTAACTATTTTCAGAGACTCGTCCATGAAATTGTTGACATCGAAACCTTTACCATCGCCCAACGACAAGAAGACAGCATCAGTACCAAAGAGTTTCATATATACATCGAGATCTAATTCATTGTTGTATGGCATAGACTCTGCTTTCACCTGTAAATGCAAGATTTTGTTAATTTCTTCATCAACAAATTTTTCATGATCTATGGGAACTAATATTACTTGTCTATCAAAGTTGTCCACTTCACTCTTGATGGAACGTCTTCCTCTTACACTCTTTTCAGCTTTTTGGGCGGACTCTTGAACTTTACTTTTCAATTCATCGAACAAATCTTGTGGGTTCTTCGTACGGAAAAGACCTTTTGGACCCAAGAAATGTTCAACCACACGGTCCAAGTTACCTTGACGACCTCCAACCTAGAAACAGATAAAAGGAAATTGAATAAAGATATAGAAGTAAAAGATTTAAGAATTTGCTTCTACAAAATCATTTCAAAAAGTTTTGTACTTAGGTGAAGCTTTTAGTCTGTGTTATCATTGTTTTTCGATTTTACATCAAAATGAAAGACATTAGGACCTAAATGATTCCTTGTTAATTAAAGAATAATCAAAATGGTTTTTGGACGATTATAGAAATGCAGTAATCAAAATTATAATATGCTTACTTCAAGAATGTTTACATTGTGACCAAAAACTTCAGCGGTGATGTTGAGACTTGCCGATCTTGGCAAGAAGGAGTCCTGGGAGTAGATGACGGATTGCTCCATGTTACCACCAACACCCAAAGCATCGATGTTATAACTCATTTCACGGTAGAAGGAGTACTTCCTTAAATTGAAAATTCAGCCATTAGCTACTTAAGAATTTTGATAACTACATCAAATGAACCAAAACAACAGACTACTCCACAGAAAGCAAATATGGAAAAAAAGTCAACAGGAAAGGTGACTTTAGAAATGCAATTATTCATTTTCTACTTTTAGCCATATTTTTCATTCATAAGTAGGGTTATGGAGCAAAGACACATGAAGCTGCTTCAATGCTTGCAATCCTGCTTAATTCATTATTAAATGAATCCATTGCTAGATTTGAACTTTATCGAGACACAACCAACTGTCACCAATGAAAATGTCGATTCAAAAGAGCTTACTGCCCAAGAAAACTGATTTGGACAATAAAAAGTCCTTCCTAAATTTACATATTCAAATGTGCTTTCACAGTTTTGGACTATTCACTTGAACTTCCTTTTCATGCGAATTTATATCGTTAACTGTAATATCAATATACAATTACTTATTAGGTGTTTCCTTTGCCATTTTAACTTTAACTTTTACTGTGTTATTAATGTTTTAAAATTTTACATCAAAATTAAAGACATTAGGACCTATTTGATTCCTTGTTAAAGAAAAACTGCCTCATTGGGTTGAGCAATATTGAGTTTTCTATTAAGATCTTCTCAATATTTGCATGAAGTTGGGAAGTTGGCGGTGTGATCCACTCCCGTGCCTGAGAGCACGTTAAGCCGTCGGTCCTGCGCCTGATCTCTCTCCGGTCGTGTCGGAATCCCGTCACATCGGACTATGAGAGTGAAGGAATAGAGAGTGCTCTTGTTGTGTACTATGCCTGCCAATCCGCAGTGGAGCAGCGTGGTGGGTCTATGCTCTAAAAACCCTCGCTCCTTGGAGTGAGGGGGCCTATGCCCAGCAGTGGGACGTTAATAGGCAGCTACTAACTTACTTACTAATCAAAAAAATCTGATAATAAGATAATAAATCTTATTCATTTTGACTGAAGTATCAATCCAACTAATACATAAATGTTTATATATTAAATAATTGTTTTATATATACATAGCATCATGTCTCATTCCCTTCGGGGTAGGCAGAGACCACGTCCTTCCACTTGCCACGATCCTTGCATATCTCCTTCGCTTCTTTCATTCTCATTAAACCTTTCATACAAGTTCGTCGGTTTAGAGTACTCTTGACCTGGCCGTTATTTAAAATGTCCTGGATTTGGTCCAGGAACGTTCGCCTTGGTCTTCCCCTTCCAACTTTCGCATTCACTCTTGACTCATAAATCCTTTTTGTCAGTCTCCTTTCATTCATTCTCTCTACATGCCCAAACCATCTAAGCATACCTTTCTCAATTTTAGTCACTACGTCTTCTTTTATACCACAACGTTCTCTTATCACACTATTTCTCACTCTGTCACTCAGTTTTAATCCACTCATGCTTCTCAACGCTCTCATCTCTACCGCATTTATTTTACTTTTGTGATTCTTCTGCCATACCCAACTTTCACTACCATACATAAGTGTTGGCACCAACACTCCAGCATGCACTGCCAGTCTAGCCCTTTGAGACACCATCTGGCTATTCATAAAGGCATACAGAGCACCATTTACCATATTCCCTGCATTTACTCTCTTTTAAGACTTAGATCCCAAGTATACCAATTCTTTCACCTCTTCCACTTGTTCCCCATCTATCAAAATATTGCCATTCATCATAGATTCATCTCGTTTAAAGATTTACATTTGTATAAATATAAACAACACTTAAACATTGGTATTCCAAAGAAGTTTCACTTCTGACATGTGTATTTTGTACGCACGCACTTTTAACTTTTCTTTTAATCTGGATCGACTTTTTTGCCGTCCTATCGTCAAAGGTGTCATTACTATTATCGTCTGTCTTCGTTTTCGGAAGCGGTCCCCTAACACCTTAGCATATTTAGAAGTAATAAAAAAAGAAAACTATCATACCTTGATGAACTGGTTCAGAATCTAATAAAGTCTTAATTTCATTTGCTGATTTGCCACAAGGACAGTCGATGACGGCCAGGTAGGCTTTGATGCGAATTTCCGAGTCCAACTGACGATTCTTCATAATGTCTAAAGCGGTCTTCTTCAACTGAAAACCATAAATAATATTATTACTCGCTCTTTATTTTTACTATTATTTATTATACAATACTTATCCTATATGACTGCCTCATTGGTCTAGTGGTTAGCATGTTCCACTACTGACATGAGGTCCTGGGTTCGAGTCCCTGGGTCGGGCCAATTCGAAATCGATATTGAGCTTTCTATTAAGATTTTCTCAATATTTGCCCGAAGTTGGGAAGTTGGCGGTGTGATCCACCCCCGTGCCTCGGAGAGCACGTTAAGCCGTCGGTCCTGCGCCCGATCTCCCTCCGGTCGTGTCGGATTACCGTCACATCCGACTATGAGAGTGAAGGAATAGAGAGTGCACTTGTGTACTATGCCTGCCAATCCACAGTGGAGCAGCGTGGTGGGGCTATGCTCTAAAAACCCTCTCTCATGAGTGAGGTGTCCAGTGTCCAGCAGTGGGACGTTAATGGGCTGTTACTTACCTTACCTTTACTTATCCTATTGAACCAATGGGATACTCCCAAAACTCATTGTTGGCCAAGAAGAAATACAATATGTAAATGAGTACGTAGGGCAATTAGTATCATTCAACAATAATATAGGCAAAGAAATTCAAAGAATGATAACACTAACTTGGAAAAAGTACTGGGGAATGAGAGAAATAATGAAAAACGCCAGTGAAAATGACAGTGCTACCTTTCCTAACATTTGGTTGCCAGATGTGGAAGGATGATGAACAAAAACATGCCATGTGTCAACGGAAAATGGAAAGAAGTATGCTGGGCATTAAACTACCAGATGCACAACATAATCATAAGAAGCAAAACAAGAATAGTTGATGTTATAAAAATAATAAGACTTCTAAAATGGCACTGGGCAGGACTTGGTTGCCCGAGTAACAATAAATGGACCAAACTTTTGACCAAATGGCTGCCAAGAGACGCTAGGAGAAGAGCAAGAAGGTCTTTCGAAAGATGGAGAGACATCTTTTATTTAAAAAGTGGCAGGAACTGTATGCAAAGGGCTAGAGAAAGGGAGACTTGGAAATACTTAGGGAAGGCCAACGCCGCACTGGGCGGTCGACGATCGACGCCGTGTCTCCGCTCCTTGGTCAGTGGGTGTCGCGTGGTCACGGCGTGATCACTTTCCACTTGGCTCAGTTCCTCTCGGGGCACGGGTGCTTCGGGAGGTATCTATGCCGGGTGGCCCGTAGAGAGCACACTGAGGAATGCCACGAGTGTGGATCCGCCGTTCACACGGCAGAGCACACGCTAGCGGTGTGCCCCAGTTGGGATAGACAGAGATCTGCCCTAGTGGCCGTATTAGGGTCGACCGACCTGTCTCTGCCCACCGTCGTGCGAGCGATGGTGGAGCGGAGGGAGTGTTGGAGTGCGGTGGCCTCCTTTAGCGACGAGGTGATGTCGCTGAAAGAGGCCGCGGAGCGGCGTCGGGAGGCGGATCCCGCCGCCCACGCCCTCCGTCGTAGGCGTCCGGCGAGAAGGCGTGCGGTCCAGGACCGCCGTCTTCCCCCTTAGCACTAGCCTCTGGGACGGCGGACCGCGGAGGCCGTCGTCCCACGTAGCGAGGCTCCGTAGGTTGTCGGGCGGCGCGCCTTCGCGCTGCCCCATAAGTAGCTCGATCCTTAGGATCAAGGTAGGGGCCCCTCACGGGGAGTCACGGCGGCGTGCTCAGTTTTACTCTATCATTGATGAAGAGGATTTTTTCCCGTCTTACCAAAAAATAATTAAAGGGATCCCTCTAACCCATGGATTAAATGGTAAGTAGCAGCCTATTAATCACTGCTAGGCACAAACCTCCTCACTGATAGTAGAGGTTTTTAGAGCATTGAACCACTATGCTACTCCGCTGCAGGATAGCAGGCTGGGATCCGGATGGAAGTTTCTTGGGATCCTGAAGCAGGTTTCCTCAAGATGTCTTCATTTATCGATAAGCACAATGATGTATACGAAAGAACCACTATCTTTTTGGAAAGAGATACATAGCGGTGCCTGCTCAGGGCTCAAATCCACAAATTCTCTCAACGCAGGTCCCACCAAAAGGCCATCATGCCTTCTCAAAGATTACCAGGTAGAAATAGCTGTTTTGTGTTAAGGCTACCTTTTTGTTATGATATTTGTTTTACATCTCCTTCTTTTTAAGTCAAATGTGTATTATTTATTTCGCTTCTCGGTAACTATCGTAACCAAATATGTGTACAGATAACTCAAGATAATAGAGAACACAAAGAATAAATCAGTTACAAAGTGCCTGTTACTAACAGTGCGTGTGTCGCGTCGAAGGCAGTTGAAGTTTTTTGTGGTATTTCATAAGCTGTGATTGTTCATTAGTGATCATTTGTGTTTTTGATTATATAAGTGATGTGCATAATAACAAAAATTCTTGAGATAAGTTTTAGTTTTTAAGATATGAGCCAATAAATATAATACGGACTTTTTTCACTATATCCAAATTTAGCGCATTATGACGCTACAATACAGTCTTATTTAAATAAACAAACGATACAATTGTATAGTTTAATTATAAGTAAACACAAAAATCATAACATTTATTAGTCTTTTATGAACATTTAAGTCCCAATCGCCACTTTAGCGTAATTCGAACAGTGGAGCAATCGACGCAAAAAAGACCTTGCGGGGTGGGGCAAGCGACGGTGATTTCCGTTAAGAAGCGCTAATAAATTACAGCCAATGAAACGCGGACAATCTAAAGGTTATTACGGTCTTTATCACGAATATAGAGCAGCTTCGTTTACAGTAAAGATCCATTTAAGAGTATTCAAATTAAGTTGTTCCACCCTTGATCATTTTTCGCTCTCCTTTTGCGAGGATGTCATGACACGGAAGGAGATCGCCCACGATCGCCGTCTCCCTCCTTAGTGGGTAACAGAAGCGGGGTCCGTTGCCCAACAAAGAGAGTTCCCGCGAGGTGGTTGGTGGCTTGCCAGGTGCTCCAGTTTTGGTCATTGACCTGAGCAGGCACATCGCTGGCGGGGTTGCGAATGTCTGTCAATCGCGTTCTAGTGACCCCGTCTCCGAATGATTTAGGAACACCGCTGGATTTAAACCGGTATGAGTGCGATATAACCTGGAACATCCTCCCGAGTATTCCAGGTTAAAAAAAAGCCCTTGATCACTTGCATGTCAGATATTTACATTTATATAACACAAATAATCACATTTATATAAGTCATATACAGTTTAATGAGTCAATGACACTATTACAGTTTAGGATGAAACATCACAATATGAGAGTGTGTTTCAAAACTTTCTTTGTGTTTCTTTTAAAAGGTTAGGTAATCTGTTAAATACTTTTACAGCTACAGCGTGACTGTTTCTGTCATAAAGCTGCGTTCTTGTACCTGATCTGAATGAATTATTTCCAAATCTTAATTGTTTAAATTGGATCTCATCGCATTGTTTTTCTAAATCTTCTAAATATTGCCTGTAAGCTTCATCAACAGGAAGGAACAGTTATAACCAATTACATTATAAAGATATAAAATTGAATCGCATGATTCTCTAAAGAAAATTATTACTTATTTACTAGGAATCAATTGTTTTTAATAATTCTTTTAAAGTTACCTTAGCTGCACAAGGGTCAGCTTGGAAGGCTTCGAGGGCATTGACTCGGACCCTGGCTTTGACGGTATTGTCCACTGCACAGTGCACCAACTTGTCAATCAGGCTGTCTTCCAAATGGCGAATGTTTCCGATGCCCTTCAGCACTGCTACAACCTAAAGCAATAAGATTAAGAATAAAGGAGTTAACATGCCAATAAAGACTATTTATTGAAGCAAAACTTCTTTAGGCGTATGAGGGTACAATTTTGGCAAATGTTTTATTTGACATTTTTAATTACTATTCGTCATTTGAGATTTCAATAAATTATTTTAAGAAGTTTCACTTCTGACATGTGTACTTTGTATACATGCTCTTACACTAACTAACACCAAAATGGAGTTTCTTAAATTGGTCTTTCCAGAAACCATAGCCAGGTTTTATCCTATCCAAGTAATAACAGACTATTCTGCTAACGAGGCCATCGAAATAAAGAACTGTTATGTAGACTTACAACATCTTCTTCCAGTTTGCTCCTAGGTTTGCAGTTCTGTAGTTTAGCACCTAATTTCTTACTGAGCGCACTGATTCCCTCGTTCTTGTCTGAGTGGCAGTCGTGGTCACGACAGTAGGTGCCTGCGAGAGCTCCAACACCCAAATACACTCCTTTGGGCAGATTGGGAAGGTCCAGGAGACCCTAAAACAACACATACATATAAATCAAATTATCCACAACAACAATTAAAACCTTAATATAAATTTAAATCAACTTAAGACGTTTGCTTTTGATCTAATAAAAGCAATTGACAAACATCATCACGGTTCATTCGATGTAAATCCTAACATCCATAGTTATTGTATCTATATCCGTTATAAGATAAAGTGTGACACAGGGGACTGCTATGTAAAATGAAATTGAGGTTACCCCATGTACCAGGTAAAAGAAGGTAGAAGCTACATCCAAGATCTACGACATAAACGCTGGTGTACCACAGGGATCGGTACTAGGACCTACTTTATACACTATCTTCACTGCAGATCTACCAGAAGTGAGTAGGATAACAACAGCAACCTTCGCTGATTATACTGCAATCCTAGCTAATAGCAAAGACTCAGCTGTGGCATCACAGATGGACTGGGTGAGATCGGCCCCTGGTCTCGCAAATGGAAAATGAAAGCCAGTACTTCCAAGTCAGTACACATTAAATTTACCCTCAAAAAAGGGACTTGCCAAACCTTTACCCTTGATGGTATCTCGGCATGCACCTAGACCTTGGAAAAACCATGTTAAGGCAAAAATAGAACATCTCAATCTGACTTATAAGACTCTCCTGTGGTGACTAGGCCGTAATAGTAAGCAAATTACTGATTTACAAGATGGTATTCAGCTATAGGGTAGTGCCAGCAACTCCAATATCAGCATCATAGAAACAATGCACAGTAAAATCTTACGCTCTATATCTGAAGCTCCTTGGTGTGTTACCAATAGCGAAATACATGACCATCGACAAATGAATATAGTCAAAGAAGAAATCTAAAAAGCAAAGACTGAAAGTGCATCCGAAGCCTAGCAATAATGCTGAAAAGACAAGACTATCCCAGGCACCTTAAAAGACCCGACATCCTGAGACTACACGAGAAGGTGTAGATTGTTATAAGAGGAGTGTCTTCAATGCAGGATACACTCACAAGGAAAACTGCCTACAACACATCCGCTTATAGTCAACGGACTGAAACACCGTCGCCGGCTTCGTCGCTTCAAAATGGCGGTATATGAAACCCCGCTGACCTAACTGCTAGAGACCGATAATGGGCAGCAGTATTATCGGTGCGATATGGTCAGAACTGCGATCATCAACCCGCCTGCGAAGCGTAATGGTCATTAGCACAACCACGATGATGAAGGCAAGGCAGCAACTGCCCTCAGAAAAGATGATCGCCGGCAGACGCTGGAGCCAGGCGGCGCAAGATCGGGCCTTGTGGACATTATTACGTGAGGCCTATGTCCAGCAGTGGACGGACTGATTGCAGACAATTAATAGGAAAAAAATAAAGGTTGGAAAGATCCAATGAATGTATCCCAAATTCTCGGAGATATACTTACAGCTGCTGCTTTAATAGCATCAGTGGTGACATGTCTAGCATTTCCTAACGACAGGAAGACTACTTTCTCTTCAACATCGTTCAACTGCTTGCTCTTGAGGAGTTCAATCGAGGTCTCAATACTGTGGCCAGTACCAGCACGGAGCAAAGCATCAAGGTAAACTCGCCTGAAAATTAAATGTAGAATAAATAAACAATATAGACCTTCTCATTGAGTTTCAGGCTCAGAATAGATTATATCAGTCATATTTGGTACATGACTTATAATAGAGATTTTGGATTCAATTCCCGTTGGAAAAAAATCAGGAAAATGCATTTCTTAATTTTTTTGAGTTAGATCTGATACGAGGTTTCTGGTTGTGGCTGATTGCCATTCTACCGGCAAAGTTGTACCACCAAGCAAATATCATCAGTTGAAATGACAGTCGATCACTAACTTGTTAGCAGTAACCGGATTTTCAGCCTCAGTTTTCAATTTCTAATTGAGATTAGATTACTACAGCTATATATGAGACTGAAGACATATATAGTTTAATTAACAATGTTACTAGGTTCCAGTCACATCAGTGCATATTTAGAAGGATTTTTTTAATTTGGAGCTGTGCGACTGGTAAGTGACCACGGTTAATTACACACATCTGCATTACAACTTACTTTTCCAAATTATTCCCTTTTACTTGTCCAAAAACTTTCATCAAGTCCTCCTTGTTGATTGTTCGCACAATCTATAAAGAACAAAATAGATTATTAAAAACATTATATAAAAATAACTTGTCTGCATACTAACATAATTTTCTAATTTCACCCGATTGGAATAAATAATATAATAGATTACATATTATATCGGTAATAAATATAATAGTATATATTGATTCTCGAGGACATATGTTTAAAGTGAAATAATGAATCATTGTTGGTGTGCCTCTGGTAAGTCTTGGGACCAATTTTCTAGAACATAGTTCGAAGAGATAGAAATTATAACTGAAAATCTTAAATAGCTGTCTATTGATTTATATAACTAACTAATGCAGAAAAATCCTGGAAAGGGCAAAATTTACGTAAATGGACGATATTTTTACATCTGCATTGATGGGTAACATTGACGGTAGCTAGTTACCATCCTAAACTAGCAAGAATGTGCCGTAAAGCAAAATGTTTGCTAACCGTATGCTTTATATTTATTTATTTATTGCATTCAACAAGTACGTTATGGTATAAAAGAAGATATAGTGATTAAAATTGAGAAAGGTATGCCTAGATGGTTTGAGCACGTAGAGAGAATGAGTGAAAAGAGACTGACAAAAAGGATTTATGAATCAAGAGTGACTAGGAATGTTGGAAAGATAAGACCAAAGCGAACGTTCCTGGACCAAATCCAGGCCATTCTAAATAAGGGCCAGGTCAAAATAACTCTATACCGACGAACTTGTATGAAAGGTTTAATGAGAACGAAAGAAGCAAAGGAGATATGCAAGGATAGTGGCAAGTGGTTAGATTTAAATTAATTAGGTTGACATTATTTTATATTGCCTATGTCTGTTATTGCCATTATGTCAAATAAATCACCACAATAACATATCATCATCATATCCAATAACTGTTATAAAAATTAGATGATGAAATAGAACAAAACTACGATGAATTCAAAATATTTTGCTGTTTTTTTTATAAAAAACATAATATTTTAAATTTTTGTTTTGATATTATTTTAGCAGCAATTCTCAAATAGCAAGGAATATGATTGTAAAACAATTTTTGTGATAAAGACCTAAATGACAAAATGGTAACCATTAGGACAGAAATTATCATTTTATCAAATTGACACCTTAGGTACTATTGTCAAGTAGATCACAGTGAAGCGTTAACCGTATTCAATAAAAAATTTTCTTACCCTGACAAGTTGGGCGAAAATGCCAGCAGATTTGTGGTTGGCTTCCTTTCCAAGGTTTTTGCAGGTTTCTTTGATGGCTGTCATAAGGTTTTGTGGGTTGCTTTGCCTCGCCCCACCATCATGAGGAGTCTCAAATATGATGCTCTTCTTCAATACACACATTCCTATAATGTAATTAAATTTGTTGAATGAAAAAACTCATAATGGGCTCTTAATTCTATTGGAAGATATAATCCTGAAGCCACTGTAGACTTTTCTCTTTAGATATACAAAATGTACATACATACATACATAGCATCACGCCTCATTCCCATTGGGGTAGGCAGAGACCACGTCCTTCCACTTTCCACGATCCTTGCATATCTCCTTCGCTTCTTTCATTCTCATTAAACCTTTCATACAAGTTCGCCGTTCACCTTGGTCTTCTCCTTCCAACATTCGCATTCACTCTTGACTCATAAATCCTTTTTGTCAGTCTCCTTACATTCATTCTCTGTACATGCTCAAACCATCTAAGTATACCTGTCTCAATTTTAGTTACTACATCTTCTTTTATACCAGAACGTTCTCTTATCACACTATTTCTTACTTTGTCACTCGGTTTCACTCCACTCATACTTCTCAATGCTCTCATCTCTACCGCATTTATTTTACTTTTGTGATTCTTCTGCCATACCCAAATTTCACTACCATACATAAGTGATGGCACCAACACTACTGCATGCACAGCCAGTCTGGCCCTTTGAGGCACCATCTGGCTATTCATAAAGACGTGCAGGGCACCATTCACCATATTCCCTGCATTCACTCTCATTTCAATATCACTTTCACATGTTCCATCCTTTGTAAATTTATATCCCAAGTATACAAATTCTTTCACCTCCTCCACTTGTGCCCCATCTATAAAAATATTGCCATTCATCATAGATTCACCTCTTTCAAAAAGCATGACTTTCGTTTTGTTTACATTCACTTTCATTTCTTTCCCTTTCAAAGCTTTATTCAGAATATTTACCGTCTCCTGTAGCTCATTAGTATGTAGGTAATAATTATCTCGAGGATATATTTTTAAAGTGAATTAATGAAGCATTATGGGTGTGCCTCTGGTAAGTCTTAGGCCCAATTTTCTAGAAGTTAGTTATAACAAGTATTATAAAAGACTGTTTAGATTTGATTTGACAAAGCATTAGAAGAATTTTGTACACCACTCTAATATTCTGGTATGTTAAAGAATATTTTGATCACAAGAATGAACAAAGACAATTTGTAATCCCAAATACTATAGCGTCATCATTAAGAATGGCAAGGAGGTACATCTTATTTAGGAATTGGGTAAGTTGCTGTTTATATGTAAAATATAGACAAATGCTACCAGAAAAAAGAAGCCCAGAAGTTTGTTCACCTTTACAGGAAGATAGTTCAATCACTGAGACTAGACTGATATAATAACATGAGTATTAATAGAGGGAACTACCTGCAAAACTGCTTCCCTTAGTTGTACCGATGAGAGTAAGTTTGGTGCTAACTTCAGCTCTGGCTCCGTTCTCCCCAACAGAGAAAGGTTTATACAAATATTCTTCAACAGCTGAGATCTTCTCTGGTACGCCATTGTTCACTTTAGATTCTATATTCAGAACTGATCGGAGGAGTTGTGTGTCCTTGATTTCCTGTTTAAAAATCAGATGTAAATTTACAAATCACTTTTATATATTCGTCAAGGGTTTCACTGGTGAAAGATGTCAGCCGTGGCTAATTAATATAAAAATGATATTTCTAAAATATGATATTATTAAAAGAAGCTGTAACATCGATCGCCAGTGTAGTACATCTCTTGGAGTTGGAAATAAGCTGTATGTCTTTTATAACTGTAATGAATAAAATTTTATTACTTACAGCTGTTGGATTATAAACAGCGGTGATAAGTTCGTTCCTGGTTTGCTCCCTGTGAGCACATCGACTTAAATCACGACTTCTATGGATCAAAACAGCAGCACCCTCCCTTGATGCAGACACTTCAGTGGGACATGAGCCAAATACATCAGTCTGAAAAAAAGGGGGCTTAATTAAAGTTTTAGAAACTATAAGCCAACAGGTCATTGCTATTGTTCAATGTGTATCAGGAAAATTGCCAAAGGAATTCACAGATACCCACGTATTTAAATAGTCTTTACACTAATACTTCTACAATATGATACATCCAAAGGTAGTTTTTCATAAACAAAATTAGCCAACTGGTAACGGTAATTAAGAAATTCCATATTTACCTGTGTTGATGCCTTCTCTTCAATTTGAAGAAGAGAAATAATAGCTCTCTTAACGTTAAGAGAGCCTCTTGAGTCACCTTCTTCGGCACAGATTTCAGGACCAACTCGACCATCTTGGAGGTTGAAATTCACTACCTTGTCTATTCCTCTTGGAGCTGGGTATTTCTGAAATAAATAAAAAAAAACTTTGTACTTGTCTCGAGTCTTCAATAATAATCACAACTCTCCAAACGTATTTTTATTAGATTTAATAAGAGAGTAATCTTGCAAGCTAAACCTGAATCGTCAAACAATGATTTCAGATTAATCCATAGATTTTTTACAATGGTTACGGTCTTGATGTGGACAAATAACGATAGTCATGATGAATACTATCGACCCTTCTTAAGTCTTTGCCCTCTCATTTTCCGCATTCGTCAATAACGCTGCGTTGGTCCATCCACACCTTCCAAAAAAAATGAAATTCTTGACTGGAAACACCAAGCCGACATTTTAGTATCAATAGCACAAAACAGCTCACCGAAACTATAATTTTGAGTCTGAGCCTACTTTCAACTAAAACTCGTTGGTGTTTTTCAAGAGACTGATACTTTTATTTCAAATAACATTGCCCATTGTCGTTGTTAAACATCTACAGAATTAGAAAAGAAAATTACCTTGTCACCAGGTCCAGCAAGGGTCAAGGAGTTCACCTTCAAGGATAATGCACAGTTACCAGCAGCAGTAACTGACACTTGGCCGAAAATCTTCACGCTGGTCTCCTGTTTATCAGCTCCAGTGAGGAATACCTTTACGGTTCCCTCAACCCCATAGTTGTATACATGGCCAACGAGGAAAGTCGGTGCTGATGAAGCTGTTAAGAATATAAAAATACATATTACCTATTTCTTGTAAAATTAAGTTTGAGGTCATCTGCTGCTTTAAAAGATCACCTTCTAAACAATTTCAAGAGTAATGAAAATATTGGTTCTACATTCTACAAGTATGTGAAGGAATAACTAATGTAAAAAAAAGATCGACTAAAACATAAACTTGGTATGTAATATTCCGACGAGTTCATTGTTTGGACAACTGGGTTGATGGAACTAATTTAAAGAGCTGAAATTCCTCGTTATAGATCCGGTGGAACCAGTAAAGGGGACTAATGGTTCAATGCGTACTGAATTATCAATAGTTTTGGTCAATTAGGCCAAGCCCAATATCCCTAATTAGGATTCAGTGAAAAGTAACGGAGATTTAAATGGAAAAAGGTTTAAGACTTCTAAGTTCAGGTTTAAGTAATTCCGAGTAGGTTAAGGCCAACAATTGAACATCATCAAGTCTAAATTTAGGGGCTATAGTAAAATATCCTGTACCACAAGATATAGATATGGTAGAAAGACAAACAAACTTGAAATTAATTAACATGTGAACTCGTTTTGTATTTGAAGACATACTTACGCCCTTTGCAAGATAAATCACATGAATCTGTAACAAAACAAAGAAACACGTAAATAAATCGATTTAATTATTGAAACAACAATAACATCGATAACTTTCTATAAACAGAGTATCATGACAATTATTCAAAATATAATTGGATAAATATTATTGATTATACATGAAGAAATACTGCTGATTGGGGACACGAGGGCAACACCGATGCTATTTGTACAAAGGGGTCACGTACGTAGTTGTATACTGGCTTTTACCGACAACTGCCTTAAAATCCAGAAAGAAATGAAAAAGGATTGAGCAGTAAAGAAACTAGAAGATAAATCTACAGGCCTAATCTAAATAATGTTGAAGAAGTTGGAAAAATAGTGAAAAAACAACTGTGCTTTAATCTACATGAAATCCAAAGAACAACTTTTATTATTGACAATAGTTTAAAACATTTCAACCATTGTCTTACTTTTCTGTCCATCTATCGCATATCGCATTACAACCCGTTGCGGAGATTTATAAATTATGCTCTTAAGATTACCTAAATTGTCCTAAAATTTAAACACACATTTTATTCTCTCTAAAACGTCGAAATTGCTTTGTTGGCCATTCAACGATACACTCTTTATAGCATCACATGAACATAAACAACGATAAGAGAGAGAAAGAGAGAGAGATCACTTTATTGCACACAATGTCTTCCAGACAACCCTTTATAAGGTTTAATAAAATCTCTAGATTCATAAATTATATCAACAAGTAAACTACAACTCTCAAAAGGATTCTCTAAATTTAATTATACAGAGTTTACGGTATATTTAATATACCTATCATATTCCTAATCTGTATTTATAAGGTCATTACATTTATTTTGTTTAACCTAAGATAATTGTGAGTCAGAGATGTTTGCGATGTCATTAATTATGCCAGGAACTCGTAACGGAACTCTTACTTAGTTGGCCCTATCTCTGTACCTTGACCCTTCTTTGTTTACTTGTGATAGCAAATAATCATTACAACAATTATTGAATAAACATTTTAATTATCACTCTAATGTAATGCAAATTACATTATGTATAATGTACCTACCAATACTATAACAGTTACAGATATATTTGTTTCTTGTTCAAGTGAAAACAGTTAAACAGATTCGGCTTTATTTATCGTAAACAAATTTATATTCTGGATCATCCAGGGATATAGACTGAATCACAATTAACACACAATTGCTTGCACACGAAGTTATGGGTAATAGTTGCTATCATAATAGAGCATCAAAATTAAATAATACAACATGTAGTTCTTAAGGCTTCCAGTGACCAGCTTCTGCATCATCTGGAGGTGTAAATTACTCTGTAGGTAATCAGGGACAAAACGAGTTGTATTCAGACGAAGTTGTGGGGGATAGTTGGTGTCATGCATCAAAATTAAACAATACAGCGTGAAGTTCTTAATGTTTCCAGCCATCACCAGCTTGATCGATGCCAACTCCTATCAAAATCATAATTGTGTAGGTATGTCAAAGACATAACTAATTGTATGCAGACGAAGTTGAGGGTGATAGTTGATATCATTATTAAATAATACAACATGTAATTCTTAAGGTTTCCAGTTATGATCAGCTACTTGATCATCCAGAGATGTAGATTGCTCTGTAGATATTTCAGAGACAAATCTTATTGCTGGCACACGAAGTTATGCGTTATAATTAGTATCATAATACAGCATCAAAATTAAATAATACAGCATGCCATTCCTTTTTCAGTTATAATCAGCTTCTTGATCATCCGGAGACTTGGATTGCTCTGTAGGTATATCAGAAACAAATCTAATTGCTTGAATACTGAGTTATGGATAATAAATGGTACCATAATACAACATCAAAATTAAATAATACAACATGTAGTTCTTAAGGCTTCCAGTAACCAGCTTCTGCATCATCTGGAGGTGTAAATTACTCTGTAGGTAATCAGGGACAAAACGAGTTGTATTCAGACGAAGTTGTGGGTGATAGTTGTTATCATGCATCAAAATTAAACAAAACATCGTGTAGTTCTTAATGTTTCCAGCCATCACCAGCTTGATCGATGCCAACTCCTATCAAAATCATGATTGTGTAGGTATGTCAAAGACATAACTAATTGTATGCAGACGAAGTTGAGGGTGATAATTGATATCATTATAAAGCATCGATATTAAATTATACAACACGTAATTCTTAAGGTTTCCAGTTATGATCAGCTTCTTGATCATCCAGAGATGTAGATTGCTCTGTAGGTATTTCAGAGACAAATGTAATTGCTGGCACACGAAATTATGCGTTATAATTAGTACCCTAATACACCATCAAAATTAAATAATACATGTCATTCCTTTTTCAGTTATAATCAGCGTCTTGATATTCCGGAGACGTAGATTGCTCTGTAGGTATATCAGAGACAAATCTAATTGCTTGAACACTGAGTTATGGGTAATAAATGGTACCATAATGCAACATCAAAATTAAATAATACAGCATGTAGTTCTTAAGGTTTCCAATAATAATCAGCGTCTGGATTATCTGGAGATGTAGATTACTCTGTGAGTATATCAGGCACAAACTAACTGCCTGCAGACGAAATTGTGGGTGATAGTTGATATCATAATAATGCATCAAAGTTAAACAAGACAGCATGTAGCTCTTAATGTGTTTAGCCATCACCACCTTGATCGATGTCAACTCCTCTCAAAACCATGATTCATCAAGTCATCAGTTATATTGAAGCATGATATCCAATAAGCATAAGGCCCCCGGAGATCTATCTATCTAGATATCCAGTTTTAAGCAGATAGAGTCACAGTTTTCAGCTAGTATTACAATAAAGAAATATAATAAGAGGCCTGGCCTGTTTATCCGATGGATTTATGCATAAGAAAAAAAGCACTTCCTCAAAAAGTACATCACCATCGACCTTGTTTTTTCGTCTGTTGTTGTTTTAATCGACCATTGTCCTTTACAGTGATACTCATCAAATTTCATGGTCTTAATTAATTTTGTTCTCTTTATCTTCTATTGACACATCTTTTTTAGCTTTATTATATTTCTGTAATTTTCTGTAACTGTAATGCACATCTATCAACGACTTTTTTACACCAGAGTAGTTGGCTGGTAGATTGCTTTAATCAAACCGTTTCCATTACGTTATTATACATTTCTAATTCTATGTTAACGAAGTCACAGTCATCAGCTAATAAAGCATCATGATGGGATATTACTTCCTCGCTTCCAGTGGATGTATGTATCAGATTGATTTATGTCTTCTATTGCAGATGTGGCTTAAATGTTGAATAGTTATCTCACACACATTACTAATTCTTTGCAGACAAAGTCGCAGTCATCAGCTAGTATCTTAGTAAAGCATTGTGATCTAATAATATAAAATGAAGCCTCTAGGGTTTCCTTCTATCATTAGCTTACTTTATGTCAACCATTACTGGAGCATATACCTTCCCGTATTAAATTAGTATAATCTAATAATAGTAAGTCTCCAGGATTTCCTTCTATCATCCTTACTTTATGCCAACCATTACTGGAGCTTTTACCTTCCCCATTTATTGTGAATATTTCATAGACATGATTTCTTTACAAACGAAGCCGCAGTCTTTAGTTAGTATCATAATAAAGAATTACAATCGAATAATGTAGCTTAAGGCCCCTACTATTCCCATCTATAATCGGTATGGTCGATGCTAACCAGTACTTCAAGCAATTACCCAATTTGTATGAGTCGTTGGGGGACCCGATTGTCTTATTCGGACCCCACTCCACGATACATTGACACAATGTGTCTTGGAAACTTCTAGATATGGTTGAAATCATTATTTATTTATACACAATGATTTATTACTGATACTGATGCAATATTTGGACTACAGAAAAAGGTCGTAACGTCGATATATTGTAAAAATTAGGTGTGCTTGTAAAAATTATGTTAGTACTTGCTTTGCGAGCAACATTTTGGATTCGACATCAAGCAGGATGTCTTTAGAAAATTGATAAGCTTTACAAGTATAGAGGACATTGAATGAGATTGAGCCGTCACGCTTAGCTAAGTAGCGATAGAGATGGTGACGGCTCTCATCGAATGTTTGATACTTTTACGTAAGTCTATTCTACCAACTCTAACATTGGTAATCTAGGTTAAGATTTGTTTTTATGTTTTTTTGAATAGTTACTAAACCGGCTGATGCTCTGCCCGTAACGTCAGACTAGGCTATAGGGCTGCAGCTGAAATCAGTGCCGTTTGTCAGGTTTCTGACAGCAATACCGAGCTGTTCTGCCTTTTCGGGGCTGGGTGGGGGTTGCACAGCATTTAAACCATTAGTTGTGATTTCAATGTAGTGCAATTACTCAATGCATGTTTTTCACAGATGTTTGTATCATATAATTGCGCCTATGCACGACAAAATTATAGCCTACCCGTTCCTCATTACCTTTATATTGCGTGATATTACTTGATGATTATAGAACTAAAATAATATTTTGTTTAGCATTATGTAAACCTTCTTGATGGAATTGTTCCATTTTGTCTGCTAAAGCAGTAGATGCCAATGTTTTAAAATTGATTTCGAAAATACGATTACTGAGAAGCTTTGAATAATCTGTGAGATGATTTGAATAAGCGAGCGTATCAATTAAGGCTTTATCGTCATTTGGGTCATGTAAAATCAGTCAAAAAAGGTGTCAAAGCATTCCCACGTTTCATAACACCATTAACAGAACGGATGGCGTCTCATGCCAGTTCATAAGTCGACGCTATAATCACATAAACGTTTGCATCCGTACACAATTGAAAACATCATTCGTCCGATGCACCAATGATAAAAATGTTCATAAACTTGTTACTAATTCTACATCTTTTTTTGGATATAGAAGAGTATTTGTGAACAGTAAAGAGGAAAAATTTAAACATTTGTAATGTGTAATTTTGTCGTAACAAACAATTTGTGAGCTTCAAACACAAGAGGAGGAGATAGATTAAATTTATTTTCTACGGAATCGTATATTTTAAAGAGATCGACAAAAAATCCATCATGTGTAATATTTATATCTTTTAGATCTTACACAAGATTTGTTGCTTTCCAAACTCATTCGTGCTACACAAAAATGCATTATACAACTAAATACACTGTATAAGTTGTATATTTTGTGTAGATCAAAACCGCTTTTAACAGAATTTTATTAAAATGGACATCTTGGAAGATTCATTATCATGGTAATCAAATTTGTTCTATCTATAAGCCTCTCTTTGTCTTATATTTTGCAGACAACATCTTTATAGAAATGCTAGAATTTATGAATATTTATAGATTTTTAGTTTTCACTAGCAAAGGCGCAGTGATGCAAATTTTTGGTCAAATTTCAAGTCGAATAGTTTTAATCTCGTTATCAGTGACTGCGTGAATGAGCTTAATAGTACGAAACCATCTTCGTATAATCATCTTTCCAATCACCTCTAGTTTTTGCCATATCAATTGGATAAAACTGGCAAACTGGCAAAAACTGCACCTATCCAGATAGGATAGAAGAAGGAAAAAGAGCTCTTACTTTTAACATTACAAAATGACGATAAAATTACATTTATAAGTAAAGATAAATGAGTTTATTCACGATATATAAAGACACTTCTATTTCGGACAAGGCGTATTAATTCAGATGATAAAGAGGTCAGGTCAAAGGTCCACCAATATTCGCACAGTGTTCGAGTTATCTCTGTTTGCGACCGTCAATACAAGTTCACTTAACTAATATACAATTTGTTATGATAATGAACTTGAATTTGACAAAGTTACTGTAATATTTAATTTCGAGCCCCTTAATTTCTTATATATGTATTCTAGATATACTGTCGCATAATTTCCTATTCCTAAAGATTGGCTGGAAGAAATTGCTGATTTGTAATAGGACCACCATTTTTACCGCCTTTTTCATATCCTGTGCCTCATTTATTATTTGGTTCCTTTTAATTTAAATCATATTTCAACAGGGTCACTTTAGTATTTAATTTTGAGTCCCCTATAATATGATTAGCCTTTACGCAGATACTTTAGTAAAAATTTTTTTTTTTTAATAAAAAGGTGTGATAGGAGTTCTTCCGTAACATTTGGAGGGCCTCTTTTATAGAATATGGATACTTCCACCCAAAATTTTTGAAACGGGAAACTAGATATCATTGCAAATATTTTTAGACCCCAAATCACTTAAAAAATTTGAAATCGTAACCAGCATAAAGTATTACAAGGAGTGTAGAGGATTGCAAATTGTAACAGTACCAGCAGAATCGGTTGTTGCTAACAGAATAATATAATATAATTGGCAATAAACATTATTGCAGATAGGGGACAACTCTGACCCCAGATTGTGTTATCATTTCACTGCCATGAACCCTGCCTGAGGCTCCTCAATACACTCTCGATTATTTCTACAAAAAGTTAGCATTATTCAATTTTTAAATATTAAGTGCATAAATTTAAGGTATGCTTATGAAAGCCCTATTGCTATGTTCATCTTTGAACCTTCTATAGGTTCAAGTGTTAGGGTCACAATGCTGTACGTCTTTAGAAGGGCTATCAAGTCAAGATATAGCCTAACTAGAGTGAGATATCTGTTATAGGCTAGTGAAGACAACGCAGGAATGATCCTAAAGAAATCAAAGATATGTCTACTCTTTCTTATTTGTGTCCAGGCAAAGAGGAGAAGAGATAGATAGAAGCTAAAGTAGAAAGCAGTTTGTTTTGAGCAGCTACACGAGTTGATAAAAAAGTAATTAAGACATTTCATCCCAATTTGAACAGTTTCTACTAAAGTAGAGATGAGAATTAAGAGGAACATGAAGGTTGAGTGAATGATCTTAGATATAGAGAAATAGATAAAAGAATTCAAACATTTCACCTTACAACTTTTTAAGCATCAACAGGTTGAAAGGTAGGAATTGCAGATTCTATTAAAAAGAAGTAGGTTTCTTTTAGTTTTTATAGAGATACGTTGACATTAGAATAATTTTCCACCTAGGGTCATCGGCTATCACTAGTTAATGATAAGACAGATGTGTTCGCTTTAATGGTATTCTTAGAAAGCCAACAAAAGTAAACAATGGATCCGTTTACTTATCATATTTAAGTATATTTTTATAGCAGATTAAATGGTTTGTTTTATAGGCAAGTGAGGAATATCTTAGGTTTCTTTAGACACCAATCTTTTAAAACATGTTTCGTAAGTTTTAAATAAATCTTAATATGTACGTTTTTGCTTGTTATTGGAATTTTTATTTACGACCTTAATAATTTATATCACACTTGACCACAGTGAACTTTGGTTGACCTTTCAGTATCCTATTCCTTTATAGGACACTAGATGGGCGATCCAAATAAGTTGGTAAAATAAAGATAAATGCCTTAAATTTATAAGCTTAGGAATCAAAATAGTCAAAATATAATGGAAATGATGTTTAATATAAAGTTATAGAAAGACATACATTTACGATGCCTTTAATCTCTTTAGTCAAACTTTTGCAAGAAACCCTTAAGCTCTGGTGACTGCAAAACTTTGCAGTACTTGGCAAATTGTTTGATTGATACTAATGTTATTAATTAATACAATAATAGTAGCTTTATATATATTAATTACATCTTCATCCGCTTTCATATTTGTGCCCTTTTCATCATTTTTGGTTGCGTGGAAGAGATCGTTGTTACAGCGATAAAGCTAATTGTGCCAATTAATGTGTATTTTTGTCTTTTTTTTCTGTACTAGATGGACAATAAGTAGTTCTGTGTATTGTTATTAATGGAAAAAAAGAAGAAGAAGATTCTAAAGGTTCGAGTGGCTTTGTTAGTGACTTATCTACAACCAGAACAGCAAGATATCCTCGACGCAAATTTTTTACTTTAGAAACTGATTACTCCATTAGGTACATAGTTTATGAAATATCTTCTAGCTTTTTCTGATGGTGTACCTCTGTTTAACGATTTCCTATTTTGCGAAGACTTAGGTTTGTCCAAGGACTTAATTTTATCGAATGACTGAGTTTTATCCGATGCCTTAGCTTTGTCCAAAGATTTAGCTTTTGCCGAAGAATTAGTTTTATCCCAGCTTTTTTAGATGATTTCAACTTCGATACTTAATTTACATTTGATAATCATTGGTTCCTACACTAAGATTCTCTGTAAAATCTGGCCTAATCTATGAAATACGAACACCAAAATTGCAGTTACAGTCCAATATATATAAGACTCTGGATCAATCGTTGAGTCAGTTTATTTTTCTACATTTATTGGAAAAAGTAATGAGCTCATGAATAATTAATAGGAAGGATATAAACAATAGCCAGATGGTGTCTCAAAGGGCTAGACGAGCAGTGCATGCTGGAGTGTTGGTGCCAACACTTATGTATGGTAGTGAAAGTTGGGTATGGCAGAAGAATCACAAAAGTAAAATAAATGCGGTAGAGATGAGAGCGTTGAGAAGCATGAGTGGATTAAAACTGAGTGACAGAGTAAGAAATAGTGTGATAAGAGAACGTTGTGGTATAAAAGAAGACGTAGTGACTAAAATTGAGAAAGGTATGCTTAGATGGTTTGGGCATGTAGAGAGAATGAATGAAAGGAGACTGACAAAAAGGATTTATGAGTCAAGAGTGAATGCGAAAGTTGGAAGGGGAAGACCAAGGCGAACGTTCCTGGACCAAATCCAGGACATTTTAAATAACGGCCAGGTCAAGAGTACTTTAAACCGACGAACTTGTATGAAAGGTTTAATGAGAATGAAAGAAGCGAAGGAGATATGCAAGTGGAAGGATGTTGCCTACCCCTATGGGAATGAGGCGTGATGCTATGTATGTATGTATATAAACAATAAGGATTACCAGATCAAGTACTTACTTGATCTAATAACCCTTATTGTTATAATAATGCAAAATACGTAGGTAAAAATGGGTTGTATTATTGCAATTTTATGTGAATTTACATCGGTTATTAAACATTAAATTGTACGTGAAATGAGGTACAATATAATTAAAACATTGTTAAATCTATTCGATTGTTTCCTAATGAATTTTTAGTGTAAACTCTATTAACGTAGATTAGATTTAATATTTGTTGCACATACAGAAACCCATCTATCTTCATAGTTATTTGCTAACAAATTAAATAATAAAAGAAAAAACTACAAAAGTATATCGGTATATAAATTACTAAATCATTTATACGTATCCTGTGAATTTTAAGTTTCCGATATTTCCATAAATAAGAGAGAAATTTCTAATATCTAATAATAAAGCACACTTAAACGTATTCTATAAATTGCTATTTCTCTTCTCTCCGTTTTTGTCAGTATAAGATATACTCCTAAATCATTGTTTCCTATTCTATAACTTATAACTAAAAATATTTTACTAATTTTAAACTATAAAATTAGATAAACATACTTTTTTTTATTGTAATGAACAATATTTTGGTGACGTGAAATTTTTTGCATAAAATTAATTGCAAATCGTAAAAATAAGAACATTTTTGTTAATAAATAGGTAATGAAACTCACCATTGGATTGGGCTGGATTCCATAAAACAGCGAATATTAGAAAAACACTAAAAATGCTGCAACTTATACTAGAGGGCCCCATGTTTGCGGGGTACGACACTCGACTGTATCAGTCTATTAACTTATACTAACAATACTATATATGTAGACGCCTCGCTACCACCACGTCTGGATGGCAAATGCAGGAGAGCGCGCTGCTCCCGTCCTTTTATAGATGCAGCGCCATCTTGGATCCGAGCATCATTTGAAATTCGAATAGTAAACTTTAATATCGCTTCACTTCTAATACATCCTAAGTAACATGTCGATGTTTTTGAACTGAATATTTTTTTCCGATTTTCTATACGAATGTAACGTGGTCTAATCTTACATTTACCTTTGGGCTTTGAACGGCGATAGACAAGATGAAGAAAATATGGAGCAAGCACGAAATCTAGACTCGTAAAGACATTCTTCTCCATTGTTCTTTGCGCTTCTAAGAAGTGGATACTGCCAGAAATGGAAAGGCAGAAAACATATGCACTCGAGATAAGGTTAGGACACCAATATATTGATATAACAAGATCTTAAATACTAGTTAAAATTGTAGAACTTATAATTAGTCATAGCATGATAATTCTTACTGTTAAGAATTTAAACAATTTCACAAAATCAAAAGAAATACTAACAATGAATAAAAATATATACTAAAGAGAAAAGTCAATTAGAGATAAAACAAATTAGGATAAAGCGGGTTTTGTCCAACCAAATAGGTACTGGGCTAAAAAGCAGTCACTAAAAATGTCTATATTAATGATTTTGTTAACACTGTTGTAGGAATTTATCATTCTGTTGATAGGCCTCTAAATTGTCTGGTTTCTTAAGATATTTCGTGATGCTGGATTGTCTTTGGTGTCCCAGTTATACATTGTGATAGAATAGAACGAATTCGGAATCTTTTTTTGTATCCACTAGCTTACGCAAATAATAAATATGTCGTACTTCCTATAACTCACGTATGTTCATTTTAATCCGATGTCTTTAGGAAGCAGGAGTACTTTGCTGGATATGATTCTTCTAGTCGCTTCTTCAATTGCAATTTTTCTTCTTTGCCATATTGTCGCAAGAATTTAGCTAAACATATTTCCATCAATAGGATACGTTCTGTGTTAAACAAATTTCGAAATGATTGTGACATCCTTTCTGGCTCTTTGGCCACATTTAGATATTCCTTTAAGAGTAAGTTAGTTTTGTTTTGCCTCATTCTTTTTTTATTTTTCGTTGATATTAGTTTTTTTTTTACTGTATTTTTATAGTTTTTCTTTAATAAAGGTTATGGTTTAAGCAAACTGTGTTCGTGTCTAGAACGTGAAATAAATGGTAAGTTTTAATGGGCTACATCCATACTAAACAGTATTTGGGGTTTCTTGGATCTAGTTTTGCATGAACGTCTCGATTTTTCAAGAACTCTATATTAAGCAGCGTCTATTTTCAATAGTACAATCTCGCATTGTGACTTTCTTCGGATACATTTTTCGCCGTGACAACCTGTCCATCCAATGCCTCGTAAGTGCAGTCGACCTCATGGGATGTCAACCCTGTTTTGGAAGTTTCATTGAATAAATGCAGCTGGAGGACCTTCATGGCTATCACTACAGCTCTGTCAAGCTCACTTTTCCAACGCCCCAGGAATAAAGCGAAAAGTACTCGTTAGAGCAGCCCAAGATGAACATGACGGCGTACATCAGCTGAACGTGTAGCATTAATATTCTCTTTCGTAGTTTCATTAAGTTCTTTATTGGTGACATGTTAACACGTGACTGTAATCTCATCTGATGTAAGAACATAGTCTAAATGAAAGCGGTAACATAACAAGTAAGGTGCTTCTTTTGTCTTCTAAACACCATCGTACTGGAATGCCAATTTTTTGTTTAGTGACACATAGTTTGTAAATGCAACAAACTAGGCACGACTGAAACCACCTACTGAAGCAAAGTCTGACATATACAAAAATAGTCTGATCATCATCATTTTCTTGCCCTTATTCCACTAGGTGGGGTAGGCACAGCATGTTTCCTTTCGCCACTTCACTCTATCCGCTGTCATTTCTACATTCACACACATATCCTCTTTCACACAGTTCATCCACACTTTGTTTGGTCGTCCTCCCTTGGCCCTGTCGCTTACCATCATATTTAGGACCCTCTTACATACATGGCTATCCTCCCTTCTCATTACATGTCCATACTAGGCTAACCTTCCACTCCTTAACTTCTCGGTCACTGGTATTACTTTCACACTTCCTCTAATAAACTCATTCTTAATCTTATCTAATTTTATCACCCCACACATCTATCTCAACATTCGCATCTCCGTTGCATGCAATTTCCTTTCTTTCTCCCCTTTGGTGGCCCAGCACTCTGATCCATACAGGATGATAGGTCTTATGATCGTCTTATAAATTTTCCCCTTTAGTTTAAGGGGCATTCTGGCATCGCAAGTTATTCCCGAAACACAATATAAGATTCCCTTTGCTGGCTCAATGATGTGAGTGGCTTCACTAGGATAAGTCCTCGTATCAATTCCGTTTTCTCATCTATGTGAGTTTGTACCCGTGGAAGCTTACCAGCAATGAAGTACCAATGAAAAAAGGTTATTGTTAACCGACTTCAAAAAAGGAGGAGGTTATCAATTCGTCTGTATTTTTTTTTTGTGTTTGTTACCTCATATCTCCCGACTGGGTTGACCGATCTTGATGATTTTTGTTTTAAATGAAAGGTGGTGCTCGTCATAGGGTCCCATTTTTTTTAAAACCAGTTCTGATGATGGCATTTATGACAAAACCGGATAAGTCTTAAATTTGCGTAAGCATGTGCGCGACATATGGACGAATAACACAAGATCACGCTAACCGATTTCGATGATGGTTTTTTTATTAGAAAGGATATACTTCAAGGGTTGTTTTGTAATATTTTGGTAAGGTTCTGATGATAGAATCCATGACAAAGTGACGGAACTCTTAAATTCTTAGGAGCAAATCAACGATACTCGGCAGAATCTTCTATAAGCTATCCAGTTATTTGAGTCGCCAACCGTAACTTCGGTATGGTCAAGTGCTCAGATATGAAGATCAATGGAACTCCTCAACAGCTTACAGTAAGGGTGCGGTTTATGGTAAAATCTATAACTGTCTGGAATCAAATGCCAATGATCTTACGTTTGTTGCTGCATTGCAATATTTGAAAGGTGAATTATGTGTGAAGCGGTGGTATAAGGGTTTCGGGTTCGATCCCGGGTGTGGCGATCACTAAAAATAAATATAAACTTTAACAAAAAAAGAACCATCTTCAAAACCAACTTACAAATACATTAATATGCTCTAAAAGTAAGAAATAATTGCGTATTCTTTTATAGTGTTCTTGGTATTGTTATATTCGGAGTCGGTGTCAGCCAAGGTAGATGTTCTCCGGGTGTCCACTTGGCAACTCTCGCGTTTCTCCCACCTATAGCTATATATGTGGGCACCTTGGCTAAAAGAATACGCAATTATTTCTTACTTTTTAGAGTATATTAATGTATTTGTAAGTTTGTTTTGAAGGCGGTTCTTTTTTTGTTAAAATTCCTTGATTCGTCTGAAAAACTATATTAAACAACTAAGGTGCTAATAACCTAACAGAGATGATAAAACATTTAGACGCAGAAACAAAGGTCGTTTAATTTGTTACATTTGAATAGATAAAATTGGAAAATATTAACTCAGTAATTGATATGATAGATAGGTCATTATTGTCACCTCACGTTTTCATAGAGTAACTCTTATCTACTAGCATATACCTTTTAGAAGACAATATACATATTCTCTCTCTCTCTTATATATATAAATTTGTTATAAATTCTAGTAGACTACATAAATCACGGTCCAAACTGAAGCTGACAATAAAGGTAGATGCTTTTGTGATTAGTGGAGAAGAAGCTGCGAGTAAAATTTAAAGGACAAATAGAAACGTCTTCACAGAACTTAATATTACAACAAAGCTATCTACCTTCTTTTTTTTTGACGCTGGGAAATGCATTTACACACCCCAGGTAGGGAGTGTTGGAATTACTGAAAGATCAGAATACCCAGCAGAACCCTCGACATCCCTGAGTGGAGAACCAGAGGTATGCATACACAATCCACTCTGGTACCCTGGATGTAGCCGCCTCATCTCAATAGTTTATGGAGGGGGAAGAAGGTGCACTAATATACGCATGCTGCTGTTTTGCTTCCTCCGTCGGATAGGTGAAGCACCGATGGCATTCTGTCTCACCTTCTTCGATGCCTCCATCAGCGACGTAACGGATTCGCAGAAGGAAGTGACTGCCTTCCAGCCCGTCTCGTTAGCAAGCATTGCTCACCAACCAGAGGTTCCCTCCAATCTGCGACACCATGTGGAACACTCTGCCATTGTGTCATACGTCGAATCTGTGGAAGCACCACAAACCTATCTACCACCTGCAACACCACCAAAAATTACTCCTTTATTTTGGTCATGTTGCCCGAAGACAACAAATAATCTGGAGAAACTGGTTGTAATAGAAGGGGTTAAAGGAAAGCATCCCAAGGGTTGCTCACTTACCCTTTGGTCTTAGCAAATAAAGAAGATAACGAGACTCGCGTTTCCAAAAGCCATAAAAGAAGCCGAAGCCTTTAAAAGCCTATTTGAATAAAGACATTTTAATCACCTATCAATAAATAATATTCACTTTGACTCTGATGATATAGTGACTCAAAAGCTTTGTTAAAATCCACTTTAATGTAGAATTTTCTCTTTGACACTATAGTGGTTCAAAAGCTTTTAATAAATTCACTTCCACAAAGTATTTTCACGTTGACTCTGACAATATTATAGTGAATTAAAAGCTTCTATTGGCGGGCGACCCCCCTGGGAGCTCCGGGCAGAAGTCCTTGCAGTCGCCTATCAGTGCAAGGTAGTTACAAGGGCTTCCAGAGGCGCTGACTCATACAACGACCAGTTCCGGAGGATCAGGGCTCTCGCCGACAGAGCTCTGATCGAAAGATGGAGGGAAGATCTTGGATCCCCAACTGCGGGCAAAGTCACAGTGGAGGCGATCCTTCCATATCTGGACAATTGGCTCACCAGGAGGCAAGGATCTCTTTCCTACCGTCTGGTGCAGGTGCTGACCGGCCATGGTTGCTTCGGCAAGTACTTGCACCAGGTCGTTGGCCGCGAGGAAACGCCCGCCTGTCATGAGTGTGGTGCTCCTGTGGACACGGCGCACCATACCCTGGCGGAATGTCCAGCGTGGGCACCCCAGCGGCATACCTTATTGTCGCTGGTTGGAGGAGACATTTCATTGGAGAGCATAATAGGGGTAATGCTCTCCAGTGAAGTTGGGTGGAGGACGGTTGCCTTCTTTTGCGAGACCGTCATCTCGCTGAAGGAGGCAAATGGGAGACTAAGGGAGCAAGAGGCTGAAGCTCTACCTAGCCGTCGGAGAAGACTTGGTGGCAGAAGTCGCACTTATGCGCTTCATGTTTCTCCCTATTGAGTGATAGGTACTCGTGGTCGGTGTCATCCGGGTCACTAGAGTGGAATGCAGCTAGGGAACCTCTAGTGATCTCACTCATGGATGAGGAGGGATCCGCTGGGTTTTAGTTAATATTAAATTAAAAGCTTAGTTAATATTTTTCTAAGATGTTTTATATAATCTTTGATGAAATAATTATATTTTCATTCAGATTCAAATTTGCTTTAGAAGCTTACTTGAGCAATATACTTTTACTTTGACTTCCAATCAATAACGAAGTTTCTCCTGAAAGTTCTCAGGTGTAATTAATGTAGGATTTATCCAAAAGAAAGCGTGGTCAATTTCCATATTTGTAGCATTAATAACGGATTTATTATCAGTAATAATAACGAAAGTCGTGTCTACATTTAGACAGTTTCTTGACATCAACTAGAGGTTCTGATGTCAATGCTCTACAATTATAAACAACATTATCACGTGCCCCTCAAAACTCATTGCATTTGGATATTTTACGTTATTATTGCGCAAAACGACGCAATAAATTATTATTTGCAACCTGTTCCTGTGGTGATACTCGCGTAGTACCAGATCCAATGAGAATATGGACAAATCTTTGGGAGCCTTTATATCATGAACGAAATCTTTATGTTTATGTCAATGAATGGATTTTTGGCGTTTGTATTTTCTTGATACTGTAAAAAGATTGGAAACTTGGAGAATTCTGTTATTAGTAAGATTTTACGTCAAAAAAGGAATATGTTTGCTGAATTTTAAGTCAATCGAGCGAAAAGTTTTGGAGATATTTGTTTGTTTCTTGCATGACCTTATTTTATTGGAATATGCAGAAAACCGTCCCTAATTTCAAAGATATCGTGCTGAGCCCATGTATTTGTCTCAAATATTTATTACGTATTTCCCTGTATTTTTCTAAGTCCAGCACTTCATTCCAGGTCAGATTTAGAAGAATTTGCAAATCTCTCTCTCTCTCTAATCGCTCTTTCATGACTGAAGATCGTGGTCCTGGCAAGATCCTAATCCCGAACGGATCCACGCTGTTGGTGGCCATCTTGGCTAGGTTATAAAAAGTAGATTGTTTGGTCTCGCTCAATTGTTCGTGTCGGGGAACGGCCTCGAGATCTTTCTCCGTCAAATAATATGCAAGTACGATTTTCTAAATTCCTTGATCAGGAATTGTTTCTAGGACTGCTATCTAGCACAAACATAATTTTGTCAGTGAAGCCTTAGAGACAGGCTTTTGCAATAGTCCACTGTGGCAGCGATTCGTCGTCAACTGGAACAATGGCTTTGTGCAGTGCAGGTTTTGACCTGACATGGATGCTTTGGAGTGTTCCAAAATTGGCTGAGAAGAGTCACCCGCTCGTCATCAGTGTGGGGAAGCTATTAAATCAAAATATCTTTATTCAAGTAGGCATATTACAGCACTTTTGAGTCGTCAAATAATATTTTTTTCTTTTCCACACTCTAATTCTAATGTACGTCTGATGATGGTACTCAATAACGAGTTAAAATCCAAAATTACCAGGGTCCTTCGCACCCTAATCTGACATCGACTCAGCTCATCACACGGTGGAAGACTATGTGACCTGGGGAAACGACCTTTCCTTGGGAAACATTGTAGGGAATATGCTCTCCAGAGAGATAGTAGTCTCGGTACAAGAGAGGAAGGTAGAATGCAATGGATACTCCCTCTCACCGCCGATGGATTCGGAATACAAGGCGGAGCATATTTGTGCACCTCCTCCCGCCTTCACCAGGGCAGAATTCGAAAGCAGAACACCTGGAGCCTCACAAATAGATGAAGTGAGTTCCGTTGGGTTTTATTGGGTATTGCAAGACCTCCCACCGCCGAGTCCCACACTCCTAACTTATCAGGTCCTCATCAGGCTCCGTCATCGGTCTTACGTGCATAGTGTTACGACAAAAAAAGGTTTTTGCAATAATATCATTATCATAGTTTAATGGAAGGGTAAAGATAATGCGAAAGAGTAAATCTGTAGCAGGGAAGCTCTTTGACATCTCTTCTAGGAAAAATCGAAAGCATACAAATTAGGCAAATGACTTCTGGACCATTTGTGAGATTATTAGATCTTGTGTTATAATTGTGATCTTAGTTTTACTTGCCAGAAACGCGAATATATAACCTTGATATTGTTAAGGGAAAAACAATTAATATATCCGGATATATTACTGATATCCTCGTAGCCACTGATAAGAACAATGTTATGTAAACAGAGAAAGGGACTATCATTTCTAAGAAGTCGGTTGTAATTTGTCAACAGGTTGCGTCAAATGGCATATAATTACAAATCTTGATAAACAAACGATAGTTATAGAAAAAATACGTATGTATGCTTATATAATAAGTATTTTAAGACTGGAGGCTTTGGCCGAAGCTTACCTCACCAGCAAAGATGTATCGTTAAGCAACTAATTTGCGTCGTGGTAAATTCCATAAGAGTTAAATTACCTCTTCGCTTCTATCTTAGACTATATCATCAGGTGAGATAACAGTTGCCTCATTCTAGGAGATGACAGTCTCTGAGAAAGAGGCAACATCATTACATGACACTGTGACAGGATGGAATGCAGTTGCTTCACTCTGCGATGCAGTCATCTCCTTGAATTAGGCAATGGAGAGAAAATAGAAGGTGTAGCTGATACCCCTCACCTACGAAGGAGACTGGATAGTAGGATTTTCTGCCCAATGAATCTCACACTCTCTGCATCTAAGCAGAGGTAAAAAAAAGTAAGTAGCGGCCCATTAACGTCCCACTGCTGGGCACAGACTTCCTCACTCGCATGAGAGAGGGTTTTTAGACCATAGACCCACCACGCTGCTCCACTGCGGATTGGCAGGCATAGTACACAAGTGCACTCTCTATTCCTTCACTCTCATAGTCCGATGTGACGGGAATCCGACACGACCGGAGAGAGATCAGGCGCAGGACCGACGGCTTAACGTGCTCTCCGAGGCACGGGGGTGGATCACACCGCCAACTTCCCAACTTCGGGCAAATATTGAGAAAATCTTAATAGAAAACTCAATATCCATTTTTGAATTGGCCCGACCCGGAACTCGAACCCAGGACCTCATGTCTGTAGTCGAACATGCTAACCACTAGACCAATGAAGCAGAGGTGTGTGAAAGTAATTTCCCAGTGAATAAAAGCTGTGAAAAGTATTAACTTACCATCTGGTGAGATTACAGATATATCCTTCGACGAGATTACAGCCTTGGAGAAAGAGGCAACTGCATTACATGGTAGTGACGTAGGATAGAATGCAGATGTCTTCTTTTGGGAAGCTGTCATCTCGTTACAAAGTACAAATGGACAATGGAGAAAGAGAAGATATAGCTGATGCCCTTTATTTTGTTGATTCAACCAAGACCTTCAGAGCGAATACGAATTGACACGGCCATGAGGGTTTCACTAGGTTTAAGTGAGTTTTCTGACACAGCCAGTGAGTCGTACACTCCTTACTTCCAGGCAGAGGGGCATTAGAATTTTCCAGTGGAAATGAAAGGAAATAGTCAAGCACTAACCCTTCAGAAACAAAAATGGTAAAACTTCTATTCTAACAAACCCTCCTTGACCTTGTAAGAGTAATGATTTTACAAACAAAGCATGTATTAATTGGATTTAAATGGACAAATGATTCAACTTTCATTGGGAATCCAACATTAAACACGTGCAAGATAGGGACCATAACATCCGTTAATAATTTGATAAAATGTTGCAAAATTGCAACGCACAGTTAACTTTAACCTTTCCTCGTGATAACTTTTAATTACGTGTAGATAATTGAAGTATAGATAACATCAGAGATATAACATTGTAGTCACTCAATAAATATAAAAGCTATATTAAAAGAAAGCTAATGGAAAAATCAACCTGTAATTTACGACGATTTATCAAAAACTACTGCACGTATTTTCATCTCCATCGAAAGATAGAGCAATTCCTGAGGAAGATTTATGTATATAAAACTAGTCAATGTTGTTGTTTTATTTCTTGCCCTCATCCCACTAGGTGGGGTCGGTACAGCATGTTCCCTTTCGCCACTTCACTCTATCCGCAGTCATTTCTACATTCACACCCTAAATACAAATATCCTCTTTCACAAAATTCATCCACACTTTTTTTGGTCGCCCTCTCCCGGCTCTGCCGCTTACCATCATATTTAGGACCCTCTTGCATACATGGCTTTCCTCCCTTCTCATTACATGTCCATACCAGGCTAACCTTCCACTCCTTAACTTCTCGGTCACTGGTGCTACTTTCACACTTCCTCTAATATACTCATTCTTAATCTTATCCAATTTTGTCACTCCACACATCCATCTCAACATTCGCATCTCCGCTGCATGCAATTTCCTTTCATTCTCCCCTTTGGTGGCCCAGCACTCTGATCCATACAGGATGACAGGTCTTACGATCGTCTTATAAATCTTCCCCTTTAGTTTAAGGGGCATTCTGGCATCGCAAATTGTTCCCGAGACCTGCCTCCACTTCATCCAACCTGCATTTATCCTGCTAGTAACATCTCGGTCAATGCCGCCGTCCTTTTGGAAGATAGAGCCGAGGTAACGGAAATCTGAGCAGACTCGAAGGGAAACACCATCTAAGACAATCGAAGAAAAACTGGATGGATCCCCGAAATCACAGAACAGATGTTCGTTTTGGTTCTATTGATCTTTAACCCTGCGTTTTCCAGTTTTTCCTGCCATATTTCTAGCCTTCTCTGTACCTCAGCTCCATCCTCTCCAACAAGCACAATGTCATCGGCAAACAGCATGCACCAGGGTGCTTCCTCTTGTATGTTTGATGTCAGTGCATCCATTACCAGGAGGAACAAAAAAGGGCTTAAAGCCGATCCCTGATGCAAACCTACGCCCACATTGAATTTGTTAGTTTCGCCGGCTGCGGAGCGAACGTATGTAGTTGCTCTACCGTACATAGCACGGATAAGACGCAGGTATTTCCCAGGCACTCTTTTCTCTTTCAAAGCCCACCACAAGACTTCACGGGGTACCCTATCATATGCCTTCTCCAGATCAACGAACACCATATGCAAGTTCTTATGTACTCGTTTGTACTTTTCGCAAAGTTGGCGAAGTGAGAATATGGCATCCGTTGTTCCACGTCCTGGCATGAACCCAAACTGATTCTCTGTCACATTCGTCTCTTCTCTCATTCGTCTAGCAACAATCTTCTCCCATACTTTCATGCTGTGTGACATGAGCTTTATTCCTCTATAACTGTTACAGTCCTGTACATCACCCTTGTTTTTGAAAATAGGCACCAGCGAACTGATACACCATTCGTCAGGGATCGCCTCTTCTTGTAACAACTTATTGAAGAACAAAGACAGCCACGTCCATCCATCCACATCCAGAAACTTCCACACTTCTATTGGTATCTCATCTGGTCCAACCGATTTACCGTTTCTCATACTTTGGACAGCCTTTTGTACTTCTTCTATGCCTATCTCTCTAACAACTCCCATATTCAATGGAACATCTTCCAACACTCCACTCCAATTATTCTCTTCATTCATTAGGTTTTCAAAATATCTTTCCCATCTTTTTTTAATTTCTTCGTTATCTGACAATACTTTCCCCTTACTATCTTTTATACAATTAACGTAATTTATATCTTTTCCTCTTTTTTCTCTTGCTTTTGAAATTTTATATATCTTTTGCGTACCTTCTGGACTTTCCAGTGTTTTATATAAAGATTCTTGAGCATTGGCTCTTGCAATAGCCACAGCTCTTTTAGCTTTTAGTTTGGTTTCGTTATATTTTGTTATTTTACTATGCTTATCGGTTTGATTACTTTCATCTACTTTTTGCCACTCTTTAAATGCATTTTTCTTATCTTTTAGTGCCTGTTGTACTTCCTTATTCCACCACCATGTCTCTTTATCAATTTTTCTTTTACCTTTTGACTGTCCAAAAACTTCTTTTGCTACACGTCTAATGCATCCCGCCATCTCATTCCAACATTCATTCACGGTTTTATCTGCTAATTCTTTCATTTCGATCATTTTGTCAACTACTTGTTTTCTAAATTCCTCTGCATACTCTGGTTTTTCAATTAAGCTCCATTTAATTTTCGGTACTGTTTTTGTTTTGTTTCTATTGCTNATCGCAACTAGTAAACTGTTCTATTTTTACTCTTTGCGTTCTTTCACTTAAATAATCTATGAAAAGGTCTAAACACGTACCTCTAATGCCAATATTTTCTAACTTTTTCACAAGAATGGGGATTGATACTGTGTCAAACGCTTTTTTTAAATCGAGGAATAATGCTAAACATTTCTTACCACAATCAAGTTGTTTTACAATAAATGAAGTTAAATCAATTATAGCATCCTCAGTAGATTTACCTTGTCTAAACCCATATTGTGAGTTTGACAAAATTTGATATTTGTTGAAATATTTTAAAAGTCGGGCATTCATGATCTTTTCTATTATTTTGGAAATAGATGGTAGAATTGAGATTGGTCGATAATTATTGACATCACTTCTATCTCCACTCTTGTGAATCGGTATGATTATAGATCGTTTAAGCAGTGAAGGAAACATACCTTTTTTGAAACAGAGGTTAGTAAGATGGCATATTATTGGACTAATTTCGTTTTTGGCAAGTTTAAGAAATCTGGATGGGATGTCATCCCATCCCGAAGCACTGTCAGTTTTCAAGTTCATTAACACGTTATTTACCTCAGTTAGATCAGTATCCATTAGAACAAATGAATTCGATTGTGTAGGAGCAGTGCAAATAGGCAATTTTTCGGGCACAGAAATATTTTCAGCTAACTTTTTCCCTATGTTAGCGAAATAATAGTTTACTAGATTGACTGATTCAATGGGTGTCGATTTTATGTTCAAGAGAGGTGTGTTATCTAATTTAGAATGATCTATATTTGATATTGTTTTAATGCTATGCCAAAGATTTTTAGAGTTATTAAAGGATTTTTCCAACTGTTGTCTATCATAATTTCGTTTCAGCTTTTTAATAATTTTATTGCAATAATTGCGATATCGCATATGTTATATGGTTATATGCCATCGAATTTTCTGCTGTTGAAATTTCTTGGCCCAAGTCAAGAAAGGTAGGATAAAACTACAATCTATCATGACATATTGTGGAAAATGCAAGTGAAAGTGACTAAACCTGCACTAAATATACTTGAAGGGAAAAAAGCCATGGATAATCACCTACTACTTGGACCAGTACCATTAGAAATTAAGAATCGGCTACTGCTCATAAATGATGCTTGATAGTTGCAAATGGCCTAAGCATGCTAGAAGAACTAAACCCAAAAAACAACCAAGGAACATGATGGAAATGTTTTGACAAAACTTTCTATATCTTCTCGTGCAATGCCAGTCCCCATATTCGCACGGACACCCCAGAAATAGTTAGGTATATATATGCCAATAAGTAACCTCTGGACACATTGAATATTATCCAAGGGCTTGTGAGGTCACGTAACAATCAGTCACTGGGAGTTATCAGGGGGGTCGAAACTTATTAATATAAATATGTCACGGCTCCTCACAATGATGTAGGGTTTTGATAAAATATATTGACATATTCGTAGAGACAAATAACCTTTTATTTGGTCCAAAAATCACAAATTAACGCCATTAAGAACTTCGATCTAGGTATTTGATCTGACTGTGTAATTTATTAAGGTTCCATTGCTGGACTCAGGCCTCTTCAATCATAGCAGAGTTTAACAGTATAGACCACTACACCGTTCTATTGCTGGTTCGTTTCTACAGGGGTTCTGTCACCAATCATGCTTGAAATTTCTTTAAATAAAGAAAAAGTTTAGTGTTGACTGCTGAGGTTTCTGAACGCTTCACGCCTTACACCGTTAGGCCAACATTCGATCCCAAAAACCAGAATTAGGACCAAAACGAACTTAGTCCTAGTAAGTAGGTAACTAGTAGCCCATTAACGTGCAACTGCTGGGCACAGGCCTACTCGCTCCGAGGAGCGAGGGTTTTAGGAGCATAGATCCACCACGCTGCTCCACTACGGATTGTCAGGCATAGTACACAAGTGCACTCTCTATTTCTTCACTCTATAGTCTGATGTGACGGGAATCAGACACGACCGGAAAGAGATCAGGCGCAGGACCGACGGCTTAACGTGCTCTCCAGGGCACGGGGCTGGATTACACCGCCAACTTTCCAATTTCGGGCAAATATTGAGAAAATCTTATATACAATTTTGTATTGGCCTCATGTCTGTATTCGAACATGCTAACCATTAGACAAATTAGACAGTTACTTAGTCCTAGCTGTGCTGTAAACGGAGAAGGTTATGTTCTGATTGTGCACCACAGGTCTTGTGGACATCATCATCATAATAACGTGGGACTTGTGTCCAGCAATGAACTTTTATTAATTGAAGCAACAACGATGACAACGAAGTACCAGTCAAAAAAAGAAGACAACAACACTTACGCATAGTCTTCTATCTACCTAACGATTCCTTCCAGGCAACCTTTGGGCAAACCGAAATTATAAGTGTGACATATAGCGGGTACAATAAGTACTAAACATGCAACAAATGACACCTTTCATTTGGTCCTAAAATCTCCAATTAGTGCCAAAATAATAAATAAATAATCATTTATTTCAGACCATTTGATCCCTCTTAATTTTTGCTTACTTGCAAAGTTAGTGTTTTCAGTTCACATAATTATAATCTATATTCTAACATTATAGAAGCCCAATTGCCATTTGGACACACTGGGCTATAATGGGGCAGTCAGGCCGGGCAGCAAATACCTTTAGTATGCCGTTGTCGCTAGTGCGTAGTCGCTGCTAGAGGGAGGTTTCTTCTTTGCGCACTATGGCAAAAAAAGTGGTTCGTGTGCGCGTCTGCGAACATTTTTGAGGCACTACAGCACCACTGCCGCCTCAGCAGCATCGTAAAGGTATTGTTATATTGAATACACAGGGAGGTATAGGCTAGGTATGTCACCCACAGGCCACCAGTAAAAAAAGACTCACAGAACGCTTTAAATAAAGTTACTTTTATGTCTACCGTGCACCGGGCGAACCTGCAGCAAGCATATTGCCCCTCACCACCAACGCCCTGCGTTCACACTCAATATCCTCGTCATCTCTTAGGTCGCTCGTGCAACTTCGAAACAAACGGGAGGAACATAGCGTGGCCTTTGTTTCGGTGCCTTGAATATTTTACTCTTTTTCGAGTTGTATTTAAGACCATGCTCCTCAGGATATGTCTCGCAGATGGAGATGAGCTTTCTAAGCGCAGCTATTGAGGGACTGAGCAGCACAATGTCGTCAGCAAAGCTTATGTTATTGATACATATGTCATCGATATACAGGTTAAATAATAGCGGAGAGCTTAGACCACCCTGCCTCACACCGCATTCCAGTCTGTATTCATCCAACAGAGCACCAACCCATCTCACCTGGTTTATCTGGTTAGCATACCATTATCTCATTAGGGCCGTGTATTGCGCCGGCACACGTGCGTCCCTCAACTTGCCCCATAGCACATCGTATGAGACTAGATCAAATGCTTTCGATAAGTCGAGGAAACATGCGTACACCGGCGTCCGCCTTGAGGTGTAATACTTGACAGTGTGTTTCAGGCAGTAATTGGCGCTCTCCGTTGATAGGTTCTGTTGGAAACCAAATTGTGCGTCATTTATTGAAATACATTTATTGAGAGACCCATTTAACACTCTGTCAAATACCTTGGCTGCAATGGTCGCAAGCGAAATAGGTCGGTAATTACTAATGTCGAATGTGTCCCCAATTTTATTTTTGACAATGGGTACAACAATACTCCTCATGAGTGTTTTCAGTAGGTAAGTGTGACCCAAACACAGGCTGTAAAACAATGAAAGGACTCGTGGAAGATGTACTCCAGCATATCTGAAGTGTTCGATGCTGAGACCATTATGACCGGGCGATGTTCCTCTTGCCATATTTTTAATTATTTTATCCATGTTGCTTGCAGGTATCTTGTCGTTACGTTCAGTCATGATAGTGTCAGCCCCGCCCTCACTCAAACCTGATGTATCTTTTAAGGGTGACTTTACAGAAAAATGACTGCGGAATGCGTTTGCAATATCCTTGTGGCAATAATGGAGAAAAGGTATATAGCAGTCTATTAAGGTCCCATTGCTGGACACAGGCCTCTTCAATCGTAGGAGTTTTTAGAGTTGCACTGCTAATTCTGAAATTCCTCTCGGGGTTTGTAGGTTGTAAAAGCACAGTGATTCACAGTTTCCAATCTGGTACGATCACAAATGGTCCTTAATAAATGAAATAAAAAATATTAATGTATCAATCGTTTATTACCTTCTAAAACATTATAAATCAACTTGATGTTACAAGTAATATTACAAAAAATATTGTTTATAAAATATCTATTAAAAATCTTAAAAAACCAGGGTAAGGCAGGGTCCTGGGTGTGATGCAACTAACAGAAAAACAAAATTACAATGCAGTGTAGAAACTATTAATGAGTAAAAAAACTTACTAGATACTAAATCTGGTTGGAAGTTTTTTTATTTTTCTTTATAGAAAATCTGTTGTGAAGTACTTCAATTCTCAATAGTTTCTACAAAGCATTGTAATTCTGTTTCTTTTTTGTTAAGAGAATCTGGTGAGTAGTTATCTACATCTTAATGGCTTCCACAACAACATTTTAATTTTGTTTTTCTGTTAGGAATCTGTTAAGAAGTAATCTACATTATAATAGTATCTACAAAGTATTGTAATTCTGTTTTTCTGTTAAGAGAATCTGGTGAGGAATAATCTGTATCATAAAAGTTTCTACAATTAAATATAGCTTTGTAATTTTTTTCTATTGAGAATCTGTTAACATGTAATCTACATTTTAGTAGTTTCATTGTATATTTGCTTTTCTGTTAAGAAATAATCTACATCATCATAGTTTCTACAAAGTATTGTAATTTTATTTTTCTTAAGGCCACGAAGCCTTCAACCAGTTCAGATTTAGACTGTTTTATCAGGTCAGGGATGAGATTACTATCAATAGATAACAAAAATAACCTACAATGTGAAATGAATTGGATGTGTTGTTAAATGGATATTGATTTGAGTCAGCAATATACATGACGAAGTCTTCCACTCTCCCCTCTCCACAATCTTCTATAATTGACCTGTAATTATATAAAATTTCAAATTATTTTCTGCACATTTATGGGTCTTCAAAAGAGCCAGACTGGCTGTACATGCTGGAGTGTTGGTGCCAACACTGATGGTAGTAAAAGTTGGGTATGTCAGAAGAAGCACAAAAGTAAAATAAATGCAGTAGAGATGAGAGTGGAGTAAAAGTGAGTGACAGAGTAAGAAATAGTGTGATAAGAGAACGTTGTGGTATAAAAGAAGACGTAGTGACTAAAATTGAGAAAGGTGTTCTTAAGATGGTTTGGGCACGTAGAGAGAATGAATGAAAGGAGACTGACAAAAACGATTTGTGAATCAAGAGTGAATGCGAAAGAAGCGGAAGACCAAGGCGAACGTTCCAGGTCAAGAGTACTCTAAACCGACGAACTTGTATGAAAGGCTTAATGAGAATGAAAGAAGCGAAAGAGATATGCAAGGATCGTGGCAAGTGGAAGGACTGTGATAATGAGGCGAGATGCTATGCTTGTAAGTACATTTCCAAGGGATCAGGTATTACGCAGGTGACACAACGTAGTACAGCTTAAAGGCATTAAAATAATGTCTCTCAGCCACACAGTTATCAATGAGTTGTAGTAACTCACTCTGATACCGTATGGAGTTATCTGAAATGCTTTTTTTATACTCATGTCATGAGAAAAACATTACTGATAATTGATTTTAGGTTATTAAAAACGTTTAAAGATGTTGACGTAAATAAATGCCTCGAAATTAATTTGTATCTGCTTTTGTTACTCGCGTAGTTCTTCATTGCGTGGTAATATGGGAGTCTACGTCGCGAAAGGAATCAATATATTTGAAGATATCTCAGTGTGGAATAAAGAATCCTTTACTCAACTTAAACATTTATAAACTTAAATCTTTGGATCCAAAGTGTGAGATCTAATATCCCCCACCACTGAGATTTTATTTAACAAGTTGAGAATTTGAAGAACTATTACCTTTACTTTCTTTCATGGAAACCTTTTACTGTCTTCTTTAATTTAAAGGGAAACAATACTGTCATTGATCATTGTTACACAAATTTAGAAAGAATTAGTTTCTTCACAGTATTGTAATTCTCATTTCTTCTTGGGAATCTGGTAAGAATCTACATCTTAATAGTTATACTTTATTTTGATCCTTCTTCATTGGCATTTCGTCGTCGCTTCATTTCATGGACGTCCACTGCTGGACATAAGTCTCACGTAATGACGTCCACAAGACCAGATCTTGCGCCGCCTGGCTCCAGTGGCTACCGGCGACCCTCCTTATATCGTCGGTCCACCTTGTGGAGGTTCTTCCTACACTACGTCGTCCGGTGCGGGGTCGCCATTCCAGCACCTTCCGGCCCCAACGTTCATCGGTTCGTCAGACTATGTGCCCCGCCCATTGCCACTTCAGATTCGCGATTCATATGGCTATGTCGGTGACTTTGGTTCTGCTACGGATCTCCTCATTTCTGATTTGATTGCGTAAAGAAACTCCGAGCATAGCCCTCCCCATCGCACGCTGAGTGACTCCGAGCTTCCGTATGAGGCCCATAGTCAGCGACCACGTTTCCGATCGGCAAGTAAGCACTGGCAACACGCACTGTTCCAAGACTCGATATAGCACATCCTTCTTCAAATAATGGACTATCTAAAACTAAAAGAATCTTATAAATCAGAACAGTTCCATACAAACGTTTCCTTTATATAATATTAATAAATTCCCTATCTGATCAGATTTTGCTGAATTTGTTTCGACTTATGCTATAGGATAGGTTTCGTTTTATTTTAAACTGATATCGTTTATGACTGCTGCTGCAAATTAAGCAACAAAATCATCAAATAGATGGCATTTTACTTTAAGTTTCACAATCAAATGCACAAAGACGAAGTTGCCTGGATCACTTAGTATTAGTTTCGATATATTTAAATGAAAATATAGTTAAAATTATCAGCATATTTCTCGTACAATCTCAAGTAAACGAGGCAGCGGCCATGTTCGCAAACAAATCATTATCAACTCTACTATATGAAGAGGAAACATTTGTTTGTTTGTTCCGTTTAAAAGCAAAACCTGTTGAATCGATTTCAAAAATCCTTTCACCAAAGAAGGATCTGTCATCAGTGAGTAATATGTGAAGTATATTTGGTGTTATAACAAATAACGTAGACTTTATATATTAAATAGGTGATATCAGATTGAGCATTGATACAGCATAACGAGACATGCCTAAGCTAGTAAAATATATAAACAAATGTTATAAAAAGACGATATGCTTTAAGATAGAGGCTTATAACTGCCGATCTGATGTTCAACTCGCATATGGAATAGATTGCAGTAATATTAGAGTAGTAAATGACAGAATTATCTACCGAAAAGCGTGGCTTAAACACAAATAAACCTTTAAAATTATACAAAAACGTTGACTCGAGACAAAACCCAAAACGTTCCCGAGCAAAGGTCAATTTATTCAAATATATATCAGATAATAATAATGTGATATGAGTAATTAATATCAGAATTATCACACAGAAACGTGGTCTAATTAAGCTATTAAATTGTATTAATAAATGTAAAAATCTAAAACTTTTGATATAAAACCGAAATGCCAAAAACGTTGTTGAATGTACTGCAAAATTAGACAGAGTTGTAAAATTATATGATGATAATAACAATCAGATTAAGCCACGGAAAATAATAGTCGTATAAATAATTAACAGTATATATAGATAATTAAGAGTAATAACAAATTATGTTAATAATCAGTAAGTGGAGAGTCATTGTCACTATCGCGGTTTGTAAACACAGTGGACATAAAGGCAAGTTCAAAGTTTACAGATAGTAGGGTAAACGATCTTCATAATTAACTAGTTAGCCTCCCGGAATCGCAATGAACTATTACGAGGGTAAAGAAAACAAGGTGTACCATTTATAATAACACAAGTTTCCAGCTCTTGACTTTGGCAGTGTCCTCCTCAGACTCCATTACTAATGCCTTCTTTTATATGCTATGGAGCTGCTACTATATATTGCTGTATAAGTATGTATCTTAGCCCGCCGTGGAGGTGTTCATCAGGCAATTGGCGAAGAGCATGTTCCGCCATATAGACAACTCCCATTGTCAACCAGTTTCCTAGATCTAAAAGGTGTAGGTGTAGTGGAAGATGACGGCGTTGACGACACGATGGCAGTGATAGTACCCGAATTCGACCAACACTCGGATAGACCTGGATGGTCCAACCGGTGTGAGCTGGTGGAAACTAGCCCATTAGAACAACAGGCTGAAATAATTACTGGGTATAGTTGATGACTGAGAAAATTAGTTGCTAGACCAAAAATGCAAGATAATGTGGAAGAATCGCAACATTAGCAATAAAACTAAAGTAAAGCTTGTAAATTACCTAAGAATTAAAAGAAAAACCAATCTCTATTTAAACTAAAGTGATCCTACTCCTGCGCGGTGTAAGATTAAAATGAACAAAATTCATTTAAAATGAAAAGTCTGACTAACTATGGAGAACATGCTGCGGATGATGCTTTAAATAATAATATTAATTTAAAAGAAAAATTCGAAATCTAGATTGATGCCGTTGATTTTGTAATTGCGAGGGTGATACACAAGGTGGTCAATGATCTCCCCATAGCCAGTTGCTATAACTACTCTAATTCGTGGAACAAGCAAACTTTCATCCACGTGCCTTCGAAGAACTTATGAGTTTTTGGGCGACATAGCCCGTAAATCCGGTGATAACATACAAACATATTCATCATCATTGAGGCATACTTCTTTACTGACTGTATGGTTGCTCAATGTCTTTCTATCCTCGGCTTCTTTAAGGGCTTTTGGAAGTGCGATTCGATCTTCTTTAATATCATTATCAATAATATACAAAAACTTATTATCACTAGTGTTATAACCCAAACCTAGGATGCAGTCCAAGTCGCACAGAATAGAAGCATATGGCATAGCATTACCAATAAGACAAAGCATCAGGAAAGCTCTCGACCCCCCGCATTCGGAAAACGATGAAGAGAGTAAATCAGATGTTTGTCTAGAGCACAAGATAAATCATATAAAAACTGTCGAATTAGGCAAGGAGGACTGTCATCGCCCTAATTATATATTCTGAAAACAAATCAAAAAAATTTGCCTTGAATAAAACAGGTATAATACAGAATTTAATTAAATTATTTCAAGGGTAACGAAACGAAGGTCTAAGATTTATAATATTATTAGCACAGTTCGTGACTTCATCGGAATCGACTTCAAAGTCCATTACTAAAGCCATTTATGTTAAAGCGTCATCTTTATAACTTGTAATGGTAAAAGTCTATTACTGGTATGGTAATGGTAATGGTAAGTAAAAAAAAAGTAAGTAGCAGCCCATTAACGTCCCACTGCTGGGCACAGGCCTCCTCACTCCGAGGAGCGAGGGTTTTTAGAGCATAGACCCACCACGCTGCTCCAGTGCGGATTGGCAGGCATAGTACACAAGTGCACTCTCTATTCCTTCACTCTCATAGTCCGATGTGACGGGAATCCGACACGACCGGAGAGAGATCAGGCGCAGGACCGACGGCTTAACGTGCTCTCCGAGGCACGGGGGTGGATCACACCGCCAACTTCCCAACTTCGGGCAAATATTGAGAAAATCTTAATAGAAAACTCAATATTGGTTTTTGAATTGGCCCGACCCGGGACTCGAACCCAGGACCTCATGGCTGTAGTCGAACATGCTAACCACTAGACCAATGAGGCGTTGGTAATGGTATATTACTATAATATATATGTAGTTAATCTATGGTACAAGCTACTCGTATCTATACTTTTGGGGTTAGGCAAGGGGGACTGTCGTTGCTTAAATTATTAAACCTTTACAAGGATTTATGGACGTCATTGCAGAGCTAAGTAAAATGCATTGCATAAAACCTAAAGTTCAATGAAATATTACGAGGTTAAAGAAAGAAAGGTTTGATGTTTAATATAACTAGATTCTGTCCGCGACTTCGACTGTGTCCATTTTTGAGTAAGCATGAGAGTTGTTGGTATTTTGCTATTTTTTAACCGACTTCAAAAAAAGGAGGAGGTTATCAATTCGTCTGTACTTTTTTAAATGTTTGTTACCTCATATCTCCCGACTGGGTGGACCGATCTTGATGATTTTTTTTAAATGAAAGGTGGTGCTCGTCATAGTGTCTCATTTTTTTTTAAACCAGTTCTGATGATGACATCCATGAGAAAACCGGATAAGTCTTAAATTTGCGTAAGCATGTGCGCGACAAATGGACGAATAACTCAAAATCACGCCAACCGATTTCGATGGTTCTTTTTTTATTAGAAAGGATATTTTGGTAAGGTTCTGAGGATGGAATCCATGACAAAGTGACGGAACTCAATTCTTAGGAGCAAATCAACAATACTCGGCAGAATCTTCTATAAGCTAGCCAGATATTTGAGTCGCCTACCGTAACTTGGGCATGGTCAAGTGCTAGTTGTAGTTAAATATGAAGATCAATGGAACTCCACAACGGCCTACAGTAAGAGTGTGATTTTTAGCAAAATTTATAACTGTCTGTAATCAAATGCCAATGACCTTACGTCTGTTGCTGCATTGCAATATTTGAAAGGTGAATTATGTGTGAAGCGGGTTTATAAGTGTTTCGGGTTCGATCCCGGTTGTGGCGATATTGATGTAAATTTAATTGTGTAAAGTTGTTTCATTTGAACGGTGTTATCTCATATGAGAAACGCGTTTTAGGTGTACACATATTGAGACAAATTTGTCAGTTTACTTCAGATTCACTAAAAATCAAAAAATAAATATAAATTTTAACATAATAAGATCCGCCTTCAAAACAAACTTACAAATACATTAATATGCTCTAAAAATTAAGAAATAATCGCGTAGTCTTTTATAGTGTTCTTCGTATTGTTATATTCGGAGTCGGTGTCAGCCAAGGAAGATGTTCCCGCGTGTCCACTTGGCAGCTCCCACCTATATGTACACCTCGGCTGACACCGACTCCAAATATAACAATACGAAGAACTCTATAATACTAAGGCGGTTCTTTTTTTGTTAAAATTTCTATTTATCAATAACTCTGACGTTATTTTATGTCCAATAACTGATACATTGTCAAGTTATTTGTTAATATAAAGTTATTTTTTTCCTTATACTACATATTAACATTTGTTCAGCTCATGACGATATTAATAGGATTTTATTTCATACTCTAACGTAATCGACTCAATTCTCTTGATATATATCAAATAATATCCGGTTTCGCACTATGTTCGTTTCAAGAATCTGTTAACTTCTGGTAAGTAGGTGATTGGCCTGCTGTACCCTAGTCTGTTGACGGGGCTGCTACCTTGAAGTCCACAGACAGACTTGGTTTTATATTGGGTAGCCTCCCTAGTATCTGCATCTTGGATCAGGGGTCACGCGATTGCGTGGCTGTAGCTGGTCCCCGGATGGACTGCTTGGACGTGGATGATGCGGACTTGTTGAGGATCTACTTGGGTTGGTGTTCGCAGACTGAGCAGATGCCATGAAATACCTGTCGGAAATGAAATCCTGAGCCGCAAATGTACCTGGATAGGCCACACTCCGAAGAGGACCTGCACATATCCCCAGGCAGGCGCTGGAATGGAGTCGTCAGGAAAAGCGGAAGCGTAGGCGACCCAGACAAACTTATATGACAAAAATCAGAAAAACTTGGCCCTAGATAAAGAGCATGGCTCAAAACAGACGACGATGGCGGAGCACTATGGACCTCTGCCCCATCTAGGGGACTCAGGATTTTAATATATATAACAAATGTAATCCTTCCAAAGTTATAGTTGACGATAACTTAATAATCCTTTTTTGGATATCATTTATTTTAATTACTTGTTATTATATCAGTAAAGTAACAAATAACGGATATAATATGTTAGTTAGTTATCAATTGCTTTCTTTTGACTTCTCTATTAATTTAGTTTATGATCAAAATTATCTATATCATATTTAATGAAAGAGTTTAATTTGACTATTTTCCATTGAAATATATCAAAACCAAAAAAATAAACTTCATTTATAAGCTGTGCTTTATATTTTACTTTAACATTTCCAAAGGTCACTTCAAGGTTGAATGTAGTGTCTTCTAAAAAGTATTATTAGGTAGATAATAATGTCATTCTTTAAACCTTTTCTTTAATTTATTGGAGCGCCGAGTATTTTCCATTAATAAAATAATGTAGCAGTAGACAAAACACAAATGAATTGACACATAAATCTTTCCCCTGTCACATTGCAAGGGGATGAAGCGTATACTGTTAATAAAATATATGTAGTTACTAGCTAAAAAGGTCACACTTTGTTGTAGCTCAATCTGATTTTAATAAATACGATCATATTAATCAGTTTATTCATTTGGTATTGTGCATTGTGTAATATCTTAACCTAATTATAATAGATATTTGTGTTGGTGAAAAAATAGTCTTATATTCGTTTTTTCGCCAAGTATATTCAAACTGTCAGATTATATTCAACATACTACAGATGACATTAAAGATATATTTAAAAGTTTAAAAATAAGACGGTTTGTGCCCTATTTTGAGTAATACCCACAAAGATGTGTCAGATTTTCTTCTTTTTGTGTGGTCAATCTATGCAGAAATGTGACGGTTTATTTGTGCTCAATTCTGAATGAAATAGATACTAAATCGTCCAAAGCGAACGAAATCAGGTATAAAGGCTAGTTTTCCAAAAAATACTCAACCGCAACGATTAATGCGTCCGACTGCATCGTAAATTGTTAACTTTAAAACCCCAAAGAGTATGTTCCAGGATTTTAGGGTTGTAAATTTCCTGGAAGAAAAAGGGGAAACGATGTCCCAACTGATAATGGCTGTGTTGACTTCACTGTACTTTGACCTTTGATTAGAGAGTTAGTTGATGGTAATTATAGAGTCGCTAAACGAACATTTTTGAGTTAAAAATTGATAACTTACTGTACATCCAAAAAAATATTGTCCCTTGTAAAATGCCAAATATAAAACAAATGGAAACCATTGTTAAACTTATTAATGAGGAACTAGATCTGTTAGATAGTACTGTTGTCTTAGATGTTACGCTAGATTGTAAACTACATGAGGGACTCTATATAAGTCAGTTATTAAATAGGCCTAGAGCTGCGGTTAAATCTGTTAAATAAATTCGTCTTCTTACAGATGTAGAAAATGCCAGACTGATATGTATCCTATTTTGGGGTAATGCTGCTGATATAGACGCAATATTTGTCCAAGAAAGTCCCTAAGAGAGAAAATTGGAGCAGGTAAAATAAAAACAGTTCACTGATAGAAAATTTCTTGTACGTCCTTAAAAATGTTGAAACCTTCAAGTGATGGCACCTCATATAACATGAGAAATTGAAATAATATTGTAGTAAGTTCTAGTATGCTATATAAAATCAACAAGTTATTTAATGATAACTGTATAAGTGTCGATAACAAACTGCTAGATGACGTTCTAGAGATATCACTTGATACATTTAAGTCAATTAATAAAGATTAAAAGAAAGCTAATGAATAATAATCCTATGATAAAAAGGCGTGGGACCAAATGAATTGCTCTAATCTTAATATTTAGAATAAAATAAAGGCACATTGCAATGGTGATGATAAACAAGTGATACTCAACACCGTTTCATGCGAGTTCTTCCCAGAGCAGGGTACGAATGAACAGCCCTTTTTATTGTCGATGGGAAATGCTTTTTACGCACTAACCCTGACCGATGACCAGTCAGGAGTGTGGGACCCGGCGGTGGAAGGTCTCGCAATACCCACTAAAACCCAGCGGAACCCTCTTCATCCATTAATGAGGCACCAGGTGTTCAGCTTTCGCATTCTGCTCCGGTGTCCCGGATGAGTCCGACGGAGAATTCACGGAGGCAAGAGGAGATGCTCAAATATGCGCCGCCTTATATTCCGCCTCCTTCGGCGATGAGGGCATCGACTGCTCTCTCTCCGTCTCTCTCTCGTGGGCTTCCTTCAGCGAGACTGCCGTCTCGCAAAAGAATGCCACTTCCACCAACCATCTCTCACTGGAGAGCATCGCGCCTACAATGCTCCCCAACGAGAGTACGCCGCCGATCAACGCCACCAGGAGGTGACGCTGAGGTCCCCAGGCTGCACAATCTGCCACAGTATGATGCGCTGAATCGATAGCTGCATCACACTGACGACAAGCGGGTGTCCATGTCCGGTCAGAACCTGCACCAATCTGTAGGAAAGCGTCCCGTGCTTCCTGGGAAGCCATTGTTCCAGGTAAGGACGGATCGCCGCCACAGTGGCCATGCCTGCTACTGGGAATCCGAGATTGACGAATAAACAGCCCTACGATCAGATTCAAAGTAGTATTCTGAAATATAAAGCTGTTTGCAATCTGAGTTTGAACGCGCTCATCTCAGTAACTTCTGCATCGATTTCATGAAGCGTCAGATAGCCCATTTATCGAGGAAAGCTACAGGTTCTATAACATTACGGTGAGACCAATAAAAATGGTGCACCAACGAAGATTGCGTAAACGGTTAAAGCTTTGCAAAAACCCTTTAACTTTTCTAATACACCTTTAAGTTGGTATAGATCTTTTAAGTTATTCAAATTTGTACCTTTGTTTCTCTTATTTATGAGCAGATGGTGCTCCGTTTTATTACTATCAACCCGTCCCGGGTAGATATAAATAGGTGCAGATATTTAAATTATAAGCATGATAATTAAAACGACCATGAATTGACAAATATTATGAAAAAGTGTGATTCCTAATACTAAAACTAAGTAGCTCTGAAAATAACTTTTTAAGTGAAGCATAAAAATGTGTGTGTGTGTGTGTGTGTGTGTGTGTAAAACTCAAAATATTCAATGTCGCTTGCGTCCACTGCGTAAGGTAACCTAGTTCACAATGGTGCTCCCCCTTGTCCCGCGCTGCGTGGTGGCCGCCGCCGGCATGTATTTTAATTTCATGATATCTTTTGAATGGAATATCCGATTTCAATAATTCAAAAAGTAATCATCAGGTATTAAGACAGTCTTGAATATTAAATTATTTATTTGGATTAAAATTTATAAATGGTATGGATAGCACGGTCTGATTTTGATCGTCATTTCTACCAATGTGTTAAATGCAAAAAAGTAGTTATAGTGACGTAACTACGATAGTTAGACATATGGTCTCGCGAAGTTTTTTGTAGATATTGATATAATCTATAATAATGTCGAACATTTTTTTGTTCTATCATTAGTACTCTTCACAGGGTATGCGATGAAAGACATTTTACACCTTCGGTTGGTTTGAATAAGAATTTCTAAAGATTTCTATTATAGCCTATGTTACTCAGTGATAATGTAGCTTTCTAATGAAAAAAGAATTATTAAAATCGGTCCAATACTTTTTGAAATGTCAATTAATAAATTCAAAGTCTTTGTTAAAAGAAAGTTGATAGAAAAATCGTATTATAAGTTGAAAGAGTACTTGGACGATAGAAACGCGTGGGAGTGAACGCACTGCTCTAATTTGAATTGAAATATATTAAACTAATATGATATTGTAATGATGATGATAACAAAAAAAAAAAAAACCCGACTGAGTTTGTTGTGGGCTCTTCTCGGATCAGGGCGCGAAGGAACCCTCGTAACTTTAGATTTTAAGTCGTTCTGGAGTATCATCATCAGACGTACATTAGAATTAGAGTGTGGAAAAGAAAAGAAAAAACAAAAATTTGACGATTCAAAAGTGCTTTAATATGCCTACTTGAATAAAGATATTTTGATTTGATTTGATTTGAGTTTATTCGTTAGATATTGTGTAGATTTTTTGATGTAATTTCTTTATAAAATCCTGTATACCCAATAGAAGCACCCCTTAAGAAAGCTCAATCGATCGCTTGATTTATATTTGCGATCCGAGCCGGGGAATGGCCGAAAGCTCGTTATATGTCCCCCCCATTAAAGCCGGCAGTCACTGCAATAACGCACTGCAGCTTTAAATTCGGCTACGAGATAATTTAAACTTTATTATTGTCTCCATATTGCATTTTATTGATACAAGCTTATACACGCAGGTTTTTACGCTTTATTTATTATGAAAAACTTCATATAATGGTGACAGAAACTTTCCTACCAGTGGATTTGACGTTCTCTTGTGGTATTACTATTTGTGGAATTAATGGGGGAAAAAAGATCTTACTCAAAAACAGATCTCATAGTTTTAACAAAAAAATATAGTTTTTCATTAGGGGTATTTAAACATTGATAAATACATACACATGGTTACGGATACATACACGCACTTTCTCTCATCCACACACACACACACACACACACACACACACAACTTTACTCTGTTAATTTTATTTATTTATTTATTATTGGAGCACCAACAGGTATGCACTTACAACATAGTTCTATATAAAATTGCAGAGTACTAAGAGCAATTAAGTACATACCCAATTATAGGTGCACACATCATTCCCGTGTGCTAAACAATTAAACATTTCATACATTATAAAAAGTGCGCAGAACAAATTTAGTGTAACTAAATTGTGCACATGACAAAATAATTAAATTAGAATAATATTAAAAATTAAATTAAAAATAATTGTAATATATATGAATAATGAAAATTATAATAACAAAATAATGAAGCAATAAACTATACTAACTTAAAAAAATATATATTAATTTTACATATTTTTTAGAGCCGATCTAAAATAATTCAAATTATTGTTAAAGATGTCACCTACAAAGCCGCTGTCTGCGGATAGTGTATTGAACTGCCTCACCATCCTATTAACAGGGGCAAAATAGCCCAGATTAGTCCGGCTTACTGATGGTTGGAAGGGTTTATTAACTGTGCTAGCTCTAGGTAGTCCATAGGGCACATTAAGGTTAATTTTGTGTAATAGTGGAGGGCAGTCCAACACACCATTGACAATCTTAAATAAAAATACAGCATCACTAATTTCTCTCCGTTTCGCTAAAGATTGCATTTGGAAGTGTCTTAATTTATTTGCATAACCAGAGACGTGTCTAATATTATGACGGAAAATTAAAGAGCGTATGAAACACCTTTGTACTTTTTCCAATGTGTCAATATGAGACGAGTAATGTGGGTTCCAGACAACACTACCATACTCGAGACAACTTCTAACCAAAGCATTATAAATAGTTATTTTAGTACCAGCTTGTTTAAAATCCTTAGTATTGCGAAGAACGAAACCAAGTATTTTTAAAGCTTTGCACGCAATAGTCTCGTAGTGATAGGTGAAACGTAATTCTTTATCCAATGTGATACCCAAATCACGTATGATATGTACCTGCTTCAGGGGCGAACTACCCAGTTTGTAGATAACTGCGTCGGATTTTCCTAAATTCTTTTTTCTGGTAAATCTAATGAACTGACATTTATCTATATTGAGTACCATTAGATTACGATCGCACCAATCTACCAAGTTATCTAAGTCCCTCTGTAATAACAAGGAATCTAATGAGGTATTGATAATTCGGGATATTTTTAAATCATCAGCAAACAAAAAACTATCACTATATTTGAAACAATTTGGCAAATCATTAATGAAGATATTAAATAAGATCGGACCTAAATGTGATCCCTGAGGGACGCCCGATGTAGATAAATACGGGCTCGAAGCATAACCATTTACTACAACAATGGACATTCTATGCTCTAGGTATGAGGCCAACCAGTTTAAGAGATTATCTTTAATCCCTATTATCTTCAGCTTGCGCAACAGTATTTCATGGTTTTAATTTAAATATTAATTTTTATTTATGTAAATAGACGTAATCTGTCATGGCCTTATTTTTAGCGTTAAATGTAATGTAAAAATTGTACGCTGTTTGATTACCAATAAAGAATGTGTAATAGTCTGTGGAACGCTGGCGCCATCTGTTTATCGGCGTGGGGGCAGAGTCAATAAGTGGCAGTCCGGCGCGTCTCTCTGCAGTTCTCAAGTGGCGGTCGGCCGGAGTGGTCGATTATTGAAACTGTCGCGTTCCTAGCTATTAGTGTGTTAATTGTTATCGGGAACATTAAATGATTGAACATTATAATCCGAGTTAATTAATAAAGTGTTTGATTGCACCAACATTACCCACGAACGCCCACAGAATAAGAAATTAAATAATGGATCCAATTAATAACGATGTCGGCGGAGAACCCTACGCCCCTGTGCTTTATGCTTCTCCATTCTCTCTTATTCTCCGACATATATATACATAATATCCTATGCTAGTTCCCCACAATGTCACCTGCGTAAGTATCCATTGCGTGGCAATGAGTGTTTCTCAGGGTGGTTCAACGGGTCCCTTTTCTCTTCTGTTATATAATATATTAGTATCGAACCTGTTAGAGGTAAACATGGCCATGGCAAAGTTAATCGCAGCAACGTTTGTTAATATATCCAGATCACGTGGGTATATGGGGGTTCTCAACTCATATATCTCAATTTATATAATAATCTGTTACGCTTCCCGGTGATTATCGTAAGAAAATATGCGTAGATATTACACCAGACAATACAAAAACATATCAATGACAAAGTGACTGTTACTAACGGTGCATGTGTTGCGTCGAAAGTCACTAAGTTTTTCGGTTATATAAGTGATGTGAATAACAATGAAAGCCTATCAAACCTTCCTCAGTAACCAAATTTTTATTTCATTTGCAACAAAGCCCTGCTTGAATGAAGAATTTTCAATTTAATTTGAAACAAACACCTACTTAACTAATATATAATGAAACAAAAGCATACTTGAAGTAAGTAATTTCTGATTTGATTTCTATTGCAACAAAAGGGTCCTTGAATAACGTATTTTTGATATTATTTGCAACAGAAGACTTCTTAAATAAAATAAATTAAAACAAACGACTACTTGATATAAATTTTTATTTGGAATTCGATTTGAAATGTAAACCAAGTAGGTAGTAAAGAAATTTTGATTTCATTCGCAACAAAAGCCTACTTGTTCAAAGTATTTTTGAGTTCATTTGCAACAAAAGCCTACTCAAAGAAAGAATTGTTAATTTTATTTTAAACCGTGGATTCGCGATGCATTTTATCTTATGAATGAGCTTTCAGCCTTAAAATAAAAAATATATATTATCTCTCGTCTTGGCTCGCGTCATTCCGAGGATTATAGCTTTAAAAAATGTCATTGCATACGAAACCGTGTAATAAACATGTATTTGATTGCCAAGTAGGATACACGAGAAATATACAAATATTTCAGTCCTTGAAGCATTCCATATTTCATTTTAATTTAGCTGCAGTCATAATTTTTCCACTTGAACGTGATTCCCGCACTGTAGGGGGGATGCACTGGTTCTTTTTTTCGTATAAACGGATGCAGCAATTGTTTGGGATACTAGCTTTACCACGCAGTGTTACGTGCGTACTCCTAGATGCCTTTTTCCTAAACTAAAACTAGTGTAACTAACATCAGCTAATCTGCCTGTTTGAAAACCAAAAGCAAAATATCGCATTATGGCATAGTGTCATGACATTAAGTGTGGCCTTCTTCTGCGAGAAAGTAACCTCACTGTTGGAGGCCCATGAGAGAGAGTGAACCAAGGAAGGTGGAGTCCTATTACGTTTGCACAAATCCATGAATCCTCAGTAGGATCCATGCTGGAAACCAGGGAAGAATACGAAAGTTGATACTCTGTTTCATAAGGATTGTGCTGTTTTAGTGGGTATTGCGATCAACGAGTCCCCGTCCCCCGAGCTGGTGCGTAAATGCATTTCCTATCGACAATATAAAGGCACCACTAGGTTTTCCTCTCTCACGCTCGCAATCCCTCAGACTGAATGCTCCAGCGTTCAGTCTAAAGGGTTACGAGCGGTTAGGCTACATTGTAGTGAAAATGATCATAGGATTGCACAAGGGAAGCACTAGATGAAAGTTCCTTGGAGAGCCTGGTGTTGCCTTACATGTACAGAGGAGGGCCACCGACGGGGTTTTAGTGGGTATAATCCAACATAACCTGTCCTTTTCCCCGAAAAGGCCGGGTCTTTTGAAGATCCCCCCCCCCTCCCGTGAAAAAAAAGGTTTTCTTTCATACAAAGAGACTTACGTGCTTTATTGTCCTATTTAATCTATCATTGTACTTTTCAGTGCATAAGAATTTCGCCAGGAAACCTGCATATCCCGAGAGTAATTCTGGCGTTTTGTACCCACAGTGTATGCTCTAAAAACCCTCAACTGCATGAATGATGAAAGACGAGCTTCTCCTGTCTGCTTACTTAATTCTCAGCGAAAATCTTATGGAGCACCAGGGTTGATGGCGTCCATTGATACTCTGGTTCGTGGGGAAGGAATTCCGTAAGTCCAACTCTCCCGAAAAAATAGTAGGTCTCATTGCGATGCTTATCAGTATTTCCCAGCATGATAAAGAGGCTGTTGTTTTATCGGGGGGCAAATCTTTATAGAATACCAAAACTTTAGGGGGGAACGATCGGGTTATGTGAGGTTTTTTCACAAAAACTCCTTCGGTGGCCTATCTCTACGGTATTTGCTATGCGGTGCCCCCTTGGGCTTTTCTAACAGTTGCTCTTGTCAAATAAAAAAGAGGCAAGCCCAGCAGTGGGACGTTAACAGGCCAGTTCCATACCCAATAGACGTAGGCCCTACCACTGTTGAATTTCTAAATTAATATACATGTTATAAAAAGACAGTAGCCGGCGGTCTCGGGCTATAACTTTCTGGCATCCTTCCAAACTCCCCCCTATTGCACAACCGGCTTAAAATATACACATGTACAAATGATCATTGCATTGGAGCGGAGTAGAGTCTGCCTCATCTGCTATTTGATTTTTTGATGTTATTCTTTAATAACAATTGGCATTGCTCATTTTTTCTTTGTTAGTCTGAGATTAATAAGGTAAAGGATACTTACTGTTACAAGTGGCTGTACTGACGGAGACTCTTCATAATCAGGTAAAGGTTTTCTGAAAATGTAATATACTTTGTCAATAATTTATACATAATATCGAAAAACACATTACAATATTTGTCGACCGCTGACAATTATGTCAAAAGTCATAATGTTACATTAAAAACTGATAAATTAAAGTAGAAGATATTAAAAATTGTAGAATGCCATTTTATAATTAAATGTATTGTATACATTGTACAATGTTTTCTGTTACGTGAGTCGTAGAAAGATAATTTTATGTCGCAGCAAGTAAAACTCGATCATTAGACGGTTTGAAAGTTTATATTTCCGAATATAAGAAAAAAAAACCCCTTCCAATCACCCATAAAATTATCAACAGCCAGTGTCAACTACTAGTTAACATGATACGATAGTTCTGTCTCAACCGGGGCAATCAGAATAAAAGCATCTCGTTCTTTATAAGTCTTAATGTGTATCATCTATTTCGTTTCTCGGTAACTGCCGTAACAAAATATGCGTAGAGATAACATCAGACAATAGAAGAAACAAAAAATAAATCAGTTACAAAGTGATCGTTACTAACGTCGTGTCGATGATTGTTAAGTTTTTTAGTGGTATTTTATAAACTGTAAGTGTTTATTAGCGATTATTTGATTTTTTCATTCTTTTTTAAATACAAGACGGACTTGTTCACTATCTCAAAGCTAAGCGCAACATGACGTTACACCAGAGTCTTAATTTAATAAACTAATGATAACATTGTATAGAGTAACTATTATCATTTGGTGGTGGTGGTGGGTCTTTCATGAACATTTAAGTCCCAAGAGGGGGGCAATTGACGCAAAAAACTTATTTTCGTTAAAAAGGACAATCTAAGTGATATTAAGTTCAATAGACAACATTTTTTTTAGATCCTACTAAATTTGTGTGGCAACGTTATGCAATAGTAAAATTGCTCTTTTATTTGAACAGGAGTGTGGAGCAATCGTTGTATAGTAGGTGTCTGGCAATTTGTTACGCGAATTTTGGCATTATTACTAATAATATATCAAAAAATTAGGTTTTGTAAAATAACGATAAAGAATCACAAAATATTATAGTTTAGGGGTGTCTGGCAGGGAGTTAGAACCATAGTAGGTGTCTGGCAAGTTGTTACGCGAATTTTGGCATTGTTACCAATAACATATCAAAAAATTTGGTTTTGTAAAATAACGAAAAAGAATCACAAAATATTATAATTTAGGGGTGTCTGGCAGGGGATTAGAACCATAGTAGGTGTCTGGCAATTTGTTACGCGAATTTTGGCATTATTACCAATAATATATAAATAAATTAGGTTTTGTAAAATAACTAAAAAGAATCACAAAATGTTATAGTTTAGGGGTGTCTGGCAGGGGGTAAGAACCATAGTAGGTGTCTGGCAAGTTGTTACGAGAATTTTGGCAATATAATTAGGTTTTGTAAACTAACGAATTTACAATGGAATTTCATCTGTTATCTGCCAAAGGAACCACAACTCAGGTACTATAATTGGGGATGGCTCTTACCTGTACTAGAGGCACTTTCAGCTTTTGTAAAAAACGAAGGTCTGGCTGCCACTGGCTCTTAGACCATAATGTAATGACAAGATATTAAAGGAGCTATACTCATAATTCAAACTACTTATTGTTCGCGACTTTTCCCTTAAATTTATAAATAATACAACTTAACATATTTATAACTTTGTATATAGAATGTTTGTTAGCTATAACGTATATACATATTTATCATTTCCAAGAATAAAATTGTTTGTTTAATTAATGTAATCCCTGTGATTGGTGAGAAATAAAACTCCAATCATAGGATGTACTTTTTATCCAATAAAGTAACAACCGCCGTCGTTTGCTTGTCACAATAGTGCACGTTTGTCAGTCGCAAATATCGTACAATAGATAGCCAATTTCGGTAAGCAATATTCCTGCTGAAACAACAGTTCGTACTTAAATACTCATCTGGTAACAAGTAGACGGCGGAGCATTGGAGTGAAGAATCTGGTGGCATTTTCATTTATCCTGAACCGGCAAGTCTCAAGGAACTCACACATATGGTTGAATTTCAAACTATAGATGACTACTAGTATACATAAAAATGAGTCCCTATCACACGGCATCAGTGTGATCCATAATTCTTATTTGATGTGTTCGTTATAGTCATGAGAAGGTTCAGATAAAAGAAAACATTAAGAAAGTTACCAATGTAACATTTTGGAGCGTATCTTCATCTTTCATTGTATGGGAAATGACTAACACCAAGTCTTTTAATTACCTTGAATAATATAGTAAATAAATCTATAATTCCTCAGCGCCTGAAAACTAAGGTCATCAAACAGTGCGTTTTGCCAGCGATTACATATGGTTCTGAGAAATGGCTGCTGAATATGGGGCTTGTATGAAGACTCAGAGTCACTCAGTGTGCAATGGAGAAGGGTATGCTCGGGGTTTCCCTACGTGATCAAATTAGAAATGAGGAGATCCGTAGGAGAACTAAAGTCACCGACGTAGCCTACCAAATTGCAAAGCTGATGCGGCAATGGGTAGGGCATGTAGTGTGCAGATGGACATTGGGGCTCGAAGGTGGTAGAGTGGCGGCCTCGCACCGGAAACGCAGCGTCGGCAGATTTCCCACCAGGTGGACCGATGATATCAGTCGGATCGCTGGCAGCCGCTGGATACAAGCGGCGCAAGATCGGGCCCATTGGAATTCATTAATATAGACCTTTGTCCAGCAGTGGACGTCCATTGGTTAAGACGACGACGACGAATAATATAGAGGTACGTTTTTACTACACAAGAATTGCGCCTATTCAAATTTAAGAGCAATTTTACTGTTGCGAATCGTTGCCGCGCAAAATCATTAGGCGCTTGAATAAATATCAGCTGAGATTATAGTTATCTTTCGTTTCGCCCTAAAATCGAAACTAAATAATACTTACATAAGAAAAGCTTTGGAAATCCACTGTATTTGAAACGCTGCAAAGCTTCACCTGTAAAAAAAGCTTACAAAAACACTTTAGAGACGTATCTAACTTTCTTTACCATTGTTTATAAGTGACTGTTAGAGTTTAAGATGGAAGCTTTATAACATCGTATTGAGTTGGCCTTTCCTTTAAAACCCTCCCTTCTATTATTGATGAAGCTTCTGCCCAGCAGTGGGATGGTAATGGGCTGCTACTTACTTTTTATAGTAGCGAATGCTCTCAGATTTGGTATGAAGGAGTCCTTTGTAACTTCAGATTCAGTGCTGTAAAAGTCTACTTATTATGTGAATATGATGAGCCATTTCGTATTTAATAAATTCTATATTTAACTGTTATTACTATATACTTTTGTAGACATACATACCGTGTGATATCTCTTATCTTAATATATATATTAAAGAAAATATTTCAAACACAGGACCCTTGATAAAGTTGACGTGGCGAAAGCGTTACCGAAAATAAATTTAAATATGACACTCAATGAATTATCAGCCAATAACTCAAAGGGTATCATAAAAAAATGAACAAAAATGGTAATAAAATATATCAGTTTGCCTGAACTACAACTCTATCTCTTGAGACGTTACAAAGTCAAGCGTGACGGCTAAGCCTTATTCAAAGCGTATAGTGAATAATGAAATAAAATACACCAGGTACGTGTTGCTTTAATAGACAGTAGACTTTACTCTTTCACCTTTAAAAATACTCCTTTAAACTTTAAGTCTACTCTTTTAAACCTCGAATCTCCTGTTTTAATCTTTAAATCTACTACATTAATCTTGTCATCCAATCCATAAAACTTAAAACCTATTCCTTTAATATTTACACCTTTTCATTTATCCTTTAAACACACTACGTAAAAGCTGCTCCTTTTATCCTTAAACCTACTCCTTTAATCTTTAAACCTACTCCTTTGATCTTTTAACCTAGTAGTTTAATATTTTCACCGAATCCTTAAAACCTATTCCTTTAATAGTTAAACCTTTTCCTTTATCCTTTAAACACACTTCTTTAAAGCTGGTCCTTTTATCTTCAAAACCTACGCCTTTAACCTTCTAACCTACTAGTTTAATATTTTCACCGAATCCTTTAAACTTAAAACCTATTTGTTAAATATTTAAACCTTTTCCTTTATCCTTTAAACACACTACGTTAAAGCTGCTCCTTTTATCCTTAAACCTACTCTGTTAATCTTTTAACCTACTACTTTAATATTTTCACCGAATCCTTTAAACTTGAAACCTACTTCTTTAATATTTAAACCATTTCCTTTATCCTTTAAACACACTCCTTTAAAGCTGCACCTTTTATCTTTAAACCTACTACTTTAATATTTTCACCGAATCCTTTTAACTTTAAAACCTATTCCTTTAATCATTAAGCCTTTTCTTTTAGCCTTTAAATTCACTTCTTCTTTAAAGCTACTCATTTTATCTTTAAACCTACCTAGTATTTAAAGGTTTTAAGTCTTTGATCCAATTTTATCTTCAAAATTAACTCCTTTAATGTTTGAACCTACTTCTTTAATCGTTAAGCCTAGTAATGTAATATCTAAACCTGCTCTTGTAATCTTTAAATCCTTTAGTTTCAAACCTACTTCATTAATCTTTACACCTATTCCTTTTATCTTTAACATATGCTAAAATCTTTATATAACTTTACTATTTCTTCACATGGTGACCACCCAAAATGATGACACAACAAAATACAACCTATTGTAACCATTTCAGAGCATAAGGGTTATTATATTATTATACAGAAAAATCTAGACTACCCGCCAAAGGGGTTATTGTACTCAGAAAACATGTATTATATACCATTAGGTCGGTTTTTTGACAATGTCTAGCGCTAACACAAACATGACAAATATCCCATTCAAATAGGCTTTACGAAGGCTTTATAGGAAAACTAGCTGATCCGCGCAACTCCATCTAAATGAAAGAGGTTATAGAGATCCAATCTTAAAAGATAGACATATGCCGTCTTAGACTTTATCTTAGAACTTTTAAAGGGAAACAATTCCGTCATACATGATTTTTACGAAACTTTAATCGTTTACGCAGTCCACGCAACGGAAGCTCTAAAAAGGATAACATTTGGTACAGCGTCTCTATTGGCCTTAATGTAATAATTTATAGGCTAGACTCTGCCTCCATAAATGGACTATGAGACATTGCAAGAATTTTTAAAATCAGGCTAGTAGTTCCTGAGATTAATACGTATAGATAATGATAGACGCCTAATTGACAACTAGCAAAACATATAATTTAATCATTGTTATGGTATTAGGTTATGAGTTGAAATTCTTATTTAGTTACAGTCTACTTTAAAAAAGTAGATGCCCTACCAAATTTTAAGTTAATTACGAAATAATTTAATGGTCTAAAACTCTTTTTACATTTGCATATAGGCTGTCAATTGTGTTCAGTTTAAGACACATCGGTTGTGTGATATTAATAGATCCGTGACCTTGACCATGACCTTTGTAATGCAAGGGTTTTATTAATGTTTTTTTTTTAAGAAAATGACTGCCTTATAATTACGTTCTTAAATAAGTAATATGTAATGTATTCTTACTTGTTTACTAATGTGGTAAATGCGACAGTAACTCGTGCTTTTACAACAAATATACTGAATCGATTTAAATGAAATCTGGTGCATAGATAGTCTAGAGCCTGAGGAAGGATTTAGACTATTTTTAATTACGGAAAAAGGGTTGAAAAATATAGAAACGCCAGTATGACACTTGCGAAACAACGAGCTGTACAGTGACACATCGCAAATAGCTTTGTAACCTAAATTGTTAAAAACTATCCAAAAATACTATTCTGAGCGGACGAAGACGCAAGCACAGCTAGTTAAGAATACATATTAAATATAATTGAAAATATAACGTAAAAGAATTAGTATTTTGTAAACGCCTTGTAAATTTAAATAGCAACACGCTAGTTGTAATTATTGCTCTAGAGTAATTGCAGGCGCCTATTTAAATTACTAGCTAAATCCATCCACAATTCACTGTGGCTCTATCTGGTATTATTTATGAGTTATATAAAAGTTATTGAACAAGATTTTTTGATAGAATTGCGAATTTAGGTAACACTTTTGTATACACAATAAAATTTGACAAAGACTTGACTATTGTCTTTATAACCTGCAGGATCTTTTTGACGTAAACCTTCTCTAGGTATGTTTGATTTGAGAAATAAGCCGCTGAATATGTAACGAGAGCGTTATGAAAAGCGTGATCAAGCGAGGCGAACGGAAGTTGCAAAGGAGACATGAGTTTGTGAAGACAGAGAGAGAGATCTACGTTTTAAATCAATCGTGTGATCTAAAGCACACTCGTATTTTTGTTATAGGTATGTATGTCTACGTTTATTTGTTTTTTTACATAGTCACCTCTGTGTGCTATCGCTATGATTTCCCTCATGCTTTGTTCAGCTTCCGGAGGGTGTTCGGGCTGAGGGTCGGCTGCTCGCGCCAGGATCTGTCTCACGACGTCACGTGGGGGCGCCCCCAGCGGCGTAGGCCTCGACGTCAAACCCAGCTAGAACAATAAAACAATGATAAAACCTATTTACAGTCTACCACTGATTGCAGGTAATTATGAACATCAGATAAAGAAACCTTTACCAAGATACCTTAGGTTTTAGAAGAAAAAAACAGTGACAAAGCCTATTTACAGACTGTCACTGACTGCAGCTCATTAAGAACACTAGATAAAGAAACCTTAATCAAGGTACCTTAGGTTTTAGAAGAAAGAAACAGTGATAAAGCCTATTTACAGTAAGTCATTGACTGCAGCTGATTAAAAACATCAGATAAAGAAACTTTAATCAAGATAACTTAGGTCTTAGAAGAAAGAAACTGTGATAAAGCCTATTTAAAGTAAGTCACTAACTGCAGCTCATTAAGATCACTAGATAAAGAAACCTTAATCAAGATACCTTAGGTTTTAGAAGAAAGAAACAGTAATAAAGCCTACTTACGGTCTGTAACTGACTGCAGCTGATTAAGAACATCAGATAAAGAAACCTTTACAAAGATACCTCAAGGCTCAAATAGCAATAATCACGAGAAATTGTGTTCACTCCTAAAGCAAATCAGAAGCAAGTTATCCGTATTAAGTCTGAATGTTTAATTGCCTTTCCGAACTTAATTAAGGTCACAATTTCGTTGCGAACTACCGACAACATCAACATAACCTAGTTCACAATATTAATTTGGAGGATGTGATTGAATGTTATTAATATCGTTATAACGTCAGTTCTTTTGAGGCAAATCAAAATTATTTATTCAAGTAGTTCTTTTCTCACACTATTACCAATGATGATGGTGATGGTGATACTAAAGATGATAATCTAAAGGTACCAAGGTTTTGATTGGCTAAAAGTTTTAGTAATTGGAAATACGCAAATGAAGATTGCCTTTAAAGGGTGTCTCAAAGGGCCAGACTGGCTCTGCATGGAGGAGTGTTGATGCCAACACTGATGTATGGTAGTGAAAGTTGGGTATGGCAAAAGAAGCACAAAAGTAAAATAAATGCGGTGGAGACGAGAACGTTGAGAAGCATGAGTGGATTGAAACTGAATGACAAAGTAAGAAATAGTAAGAGAACGTTGTGATGTAAAAGAAGATGTAGTGACTAAAATTGAGAAAGGTATGCTTAGATGATTTGGGCACGTAGAGAGAATGAATGAAAGGAGACTGGCAGAAAGGATTGATGAGTCAAGGTTGAATGGGAGTGTTGGAAGGGGAAGACCAAGGCGAACGTTCCTGGACCAAATCCAGGATATTTTAAATAAAAGCCAGGTCGAGAGTAATGTAAACCACTAGACTTGTATGAAAGATTTAATGAGAATGAAAGACGCAAGGGAGATATGCAAGGATCGTGGCAAGTGGAAGGATGTTGTCTCTGCCTAGCCCTATGGGAATGAGGCGTGATGCTATGTATGAATTTCAGTTTCAATATTATTTTAGTCTAAATAAGATGGACAGACCTGGGTGTGGTCTATGTAAATACGATCATATTTCTCCATATCGCAAGTAGCTTCAGTGACTACTTCAGGCTTCGTAGAAATCTGCATAGGCTTTCCCTTCTTTATACCATTATTTATTCCCTACAAAGCTCTAAGTATCTCAAAGAATGGTTTCACTTTATGTCTGATGAAAAGTCCAATCGCCCAATATAACGTACAGGTACAAGAACTCTTTTACTGTTAAATTTATAGAGATGTGGAACTCCCTTCATCACTATTAATTTTGAAGCATCGAGTAAAGGAACTAGTATAATGTATTTGTAAGTTTATTGAAGATTCACATAACTTCATACATAGCATCACGCCTCATTCCCTTCGGGGTAGGCAGAGACAACATCCTTCCATTTGCCACAATCCTTGCATATCTCCTTCGCTTCTTTCATTCTCATTAAACCTTTCATACAACTTCGTCGGTTTAGAGTACTCTTGACCTGGCCGTTATTTATAATGTCCTGGATTTGATCTAGGAACATTCGCCTTGGTCTTCCCCTTCCAGCTTTCGCATTCACTCTTAACTCATAAATCCTTTTTATCAGTTTCCTTTTATTCATTCTCTCTACATGCCTAAACCATCTAAACATACATTTCTCAATTTTAGTCACTACATCTTCTTTAATACCACACCTTTTCTTACTCTGTCACTCAGTTTTAATCCACTCATGCTTCTCAACGCTCACATCTATACCGCATTTATTTTACTTTTGTGCTTCTGCTACCATACCCAACTTTCACTACCATATATAAGTGTTGGCACCAACACTCCAGCATGCACAGCCAGTCTACCCCTTTGCGACACCATCTGATTATTCATAAAGGCGTGCAGAGCACTATTTACCATATTCCCTGCATTCACTCTCTTTTCAATATCACTTCCACATGTTCCAACTTTTGTAAATTTAGATCCCAAGTATACAAATTCTTTCACCTCTTCCACTTGTTTCGAATCTATCAAAATATTGCCATTCATCATAGATTCACCTTGATCAAAAAGCATAAAGTTTTGTTTATACATGACGAATATGCATTTACGAAGATAGGCAGCATTTTTTATGCCAATTCGTTTAAAGGTTAGGTAGTTTTAATATCTACAAACAACATGTGGCATTTTAATTTTCAATTCGTCATTTGAGATATGAATAAATTATTTGTATTAACTATGGACACTTCTAATCTTGTAATGACAATGAAATTCCTAACGTATCTTGCTTTTCTCTCCTTCCAGGTTTTGAAATACAAAGTTTGCTTCTGACATGTGTACTTTCTTTTTGTTTTATGCCATGTCGTTGTTTTCTTTAATGAGAACGCTACTCATCTTGGGTAAATGTATGTATATTTGTCTCTGTACCTAGTAAGTAGCAGCTCATTAACGTCCCTTTGCTGGGCATAGGTCTTGTCACTCATAGGAGAGAGGGTTTCCAGGGCACTGCGGATTGACAGGTATAGTACACTAGTACATTCTCTAACTGCCTCATTGGTCTAGTGGTTAGCATGTTCGACTACAGACATGAGGTCCTGGGTTCGAGCCCCGTTTCTATTTTTTCAATATTTGCCCGAAGTTGAGAAGTAGGTGGTGTAATCCACACCCTGATCTCTGTAGTCGTGACGGATTCCCGTCACATCGGACTATGAGACCCATATGCCATTCCGCAGTAGAGCAGTGTGCTGGGTCTATGTTCTAAAGGCATGTGCCTAGCAGTGGGACGTTTATGGGTTGCTACTTACTTACATTCTCTATTCCTTCACTCTCACAGTGCGATGTGGACACTCGCACTGTGAGAGTGAGAGAGATCAGAACTTTAGTCTTTCACACAAATAGAAAATTTGATTTTAGAATTAGTAAATATTGCTTTTTGTACCTTAGCAGTAAGTTCTATTAGAAACTTAATGAATAATGTTGTAGATTTACGTACCTTGGCGAGTATTTGTGTCTTGATGTGCTCGAGTCGCGCGGGCTCCGGCGCGGGGTGGTGCGCCGGGTGCACGAAGTGTGGGTGCGCGAGGTGCGCGGGGTGCCCCGGGTGAGGGTGCCCGCGGTGCGCACGGGGTTCGCGAGGGTCGCGGGGTTCGCGGGGGTCGCGGGGGACGTGCGAGGCGGCGGCGGCGCGCGGCCGGCTCGGCGCGAGCGCGAGCGCCGCACACAGTAGGAGGCAGGCGCGCATGGGCGCCTAGCCGAGAGCGCTCAGCCCGCGCCATCGGCACCGCGCCCCCAAGACATTGCCGCGCCTGCCACAACACCCGTTAGGAATATCAGGAAAAAGTACACGTCACACGTGAAACATCTTTGGCAAACTAATTTATAAGTCTTCAAACAACTTTAGACTTCCGAGACTTAGAGGGACGGGAAAAAGGAACATATGTTAGGAATTTAATTGTCAGTAATCAAAAATTACTATAAATAATTCATTGAAATCACAAATGACAAATTGTAAATAAAAATGATGAATGTATGATGAACGGCAATGTTTTGATAGATGGAGACCGTGGAAGAGGTAAAAGAATTTGTATACTTGGGATCTCAATTTGATATCGAGAGGAGAGTGAATGCAGGGAATGTGGTAAATGGTGCTCTGCTTCCTTTATGAATAGCCAGATGGTGTCTCAAAGGGCTAGACTGGCTGTGCGTGCTGGAGTGTTGGTGCCAACACTTATGTATGGTAGTGAAAGTTGGGTACGGCAGAAGAATCACAAAAGTAAAATAAATGCGGTAGAGATGAGAGCGTTGAGAAGTATGAGTGGATTAAAACTCAGTGACAAAGTAAGAAATAGTGTGACAAGAGACTGAATAAAAGGATTTATGAGTCAAGAGTGAATGCGAAAGTTGGAAGGGGAAGACCAGGGCGAACGTTCCTAGATCAAATCCAGGACATTTTAATTAAGGGCCAAGTCAAGAGTACTCTAAACCGACGAACTTGTATGAAAGGTTTAAGTGGATTTAGGATCGTGGCAAGTGGAAGGATGTTGTCTCTGCCTTCCCCTATGGGAATGAGACGTAATGCTATGTATGTATGTGTTGCCTTATGGAAAGCCATTTGAGTTGACTGCGTAATTCAGATTTTCTTCAGTTGCACTTTACAGAGATCTGTGTAACATGAGTCGCCATAAATATGAGAAGGATAGTATTTTGGTTTTAAAAGGTAGCAAGTTTTTCAATCTCTTCGGAGACCCAATTGAAACAAACATCTTCCGTTTTCAGCTACAGTGCCGGACTGTCAATCAGCAAACCAAGATTTATTGGCGAGGTAAAAAGTAGATGATGGGTATCTATTTAAACAGGAGGTAACAAAGTAAGATCAAGTTTATTTAGGTAGTATTTGTTAGTATGGTTAGTTTTCTGACTTTGATGTGGACCTTGTTCTTAGAGTGAAGGCCAACTCTTTCCACGCATCCCTATTGATGTCCTTCTTCATCCAATTTTGCCCTGCTATCTCTTTAATATTATGCATCATCAGCCACAATATGTTTACTTTAAAAGGCCTCGATGGCACAATTAATTATACGAGTACTTTGCTAGCAGAGAACTCGGTTTAGAATTCAGGATATTGTGATTTGTCTAATCCTGGACTAGTGGGAATTTTGGCAAAATCGATTATTTCGACATCTCCAAAACATTCCACACGATTGAATTGAAATTTGAACAGATTTTTCTGAATTTCCATAAGCGCCCAATACAGCGGGAAACAACTAGTATTGAATAAGCTTGTAATAAAGCTTTTCAAATCACAAAAATGAGGTAGAAATAACAGAAGTTATCTCCGACAGTAAACCCATCGATGCTAATCTCGCTAACTTAAAAGAATCGTTTGGAAGTTAACAGATGGAGGGGGCGGAGGGGGGGTAGCTATAAATTCTAAACTTTTCAATTACCCTGATGAGACCACGTAATAGCTTTGACCCATTTTTGTCATTTTACGATCACCATAAATTGGCTTTTATTGTCGAAAAAAAATTAGAAAATGCGGGTAGTTTTGCACGTACATTGTATTTGTGACAACTACATTTTAATCAGTAACCAGCCGTACTAATCAACTGTCTACAAAGTATTTCTGTTAAATAATTCCTGGTATTATTGAAAAGCTAAGAAAATGGTGGAAGATCTTAAAAAAATAACGCTGCGTCGCGTTTTTATCTCACAGTCACCCTTATCGCCTTCCAACAGTAATACGTCGAATAACGAATAACCCTGTATATATATTAAATCGCTGTAAGCTTGTAACTTATTGACAATCAATGGTATTTATATTAAAACGACGTGAACTTTAATTACAGTTCAAGGTGAAACAGATGATACATTAGGGTCCCTCAAGAATTTACGTGCCTCTTTTACAAACGGTTTACTTCATTAATAAATTTTTAGACTATAGACTTGTCTTCTTTATTATCCTGGGTCTATTGATATGCAGAAGTTAGTTTAAAAATGTTATCACTCTTTTAGGACAGTGACATTAAATGTTCTCTTTGCTAATTTAATTGCTTATGCAGACTTAATTTCTACTTTTTCTTTATTCATCAATCATAAAGCACTTTAGAATCTTCATTAGTCTGTCCGTTGGTGACAAATTTACCATCATATCGGACATCATTCCTTTGACAGATAAGGTTATATATACAAGGTCTAACAATACTGTAGACTTTATATTCTTTAGTGGACTATCATCTATATGAATATTTGTACAAATTTCCTTTGCATTTGGCAAAGTGAATTCAACACACTTAGTCTTTACTGAGTTTTATATTAAATTATTAACTGAAAGCCAATGTGCAACATGTGACAGTGTGTTATTTATATCCTCAAAAATATCTTTATTTCTATTAACGTTGAACAAAAAGAACGTATCATCAGCAAATAGAGCTATATTACATTTGTCTTTTTTGGTTATCTCTAAAAGAATGTTTTTAAAATTGTGCTAGCGATCATTATTGTTATTTGTGGTTTTTATATTAGTGAAACGTTCAAATACACTAAATCCGGTTTAACGCAGTCCGGAAATTCTCAAATTTAAGAAGTCGTCGTTTTCACGACCGTTGATTGGTGGACTTATTATTTTGAGTGGGGCGTTTGGTATAAGAGGGGTAGCACAGGCGAATGAAGCAATATTTGCCTAGTGATAGTTCTTAGTTTGTATCAACGTTAGTATTGTGTTTTAAGTCATTCAAAGTATCTAATATTATAAAGAATATGAGAATAGTATTACTTAACCAGCAAATTAGCGAGAGACTCCTTTTCAGGTTGATCTCCTGCAAAGCCATCTTGAATATGTACAGATATGTTAACTTGGTTTAGAAATATAATTTTTTAGTATTATTAAATTTTCATGCATCTTAGACAAGTTTGCGAAGTTTAAACCAAATAGAGTCGTTCAATGTGAAGCAGTGTTTTGCAAAGATTCCATTACATATATAGATACAGATGAAACTAATAAAGTGTGTTATAAAATGGACTTATCTCATAGGTATAATAAAATCCGATATTTCCATGACATTTGTGACATAAACTTGACTGCCGTTGTACCTAATTGCGAGGGATATTATCGAGGTGGGATCAAACCATATGCCAAAGGTCGTCGGAGTAGGTGCTACTCGGGACATTACATTTGATTGCTGTTGACAGCGTGTGGGTAGTTCTAGATTTCACGGGAATATCTATAATAATAAAATGTGTGCCATATTTGCTTAGATTCTCTTAATCTTCAATAATAATGTATTTTACGGATTTATTTCTAAGAAGTGTCTTATGTCCGTAACTCTGTTTGATAAGGAATTAGTTTATATATAAAATATAATTGGTCCAATAATCATATTCATAAATATGAGACTTAAATTACAGTTACATTTATTTAATTTTTATGTATAACATAAATGACTAGTTTCAAGGTTAACATTGTAATTTTCTTTACAAATTATAAAATGAAATCGCTTTCGATGTTTGTTACCTTATATCTTTTAAACTATTCAACAGATTTCAATGCAGTTTCAGTAAATGGTGCAAAAAATATGAAGAACTGAAAGATGTGTAATGTGATGAAAATAATGAGATAGATTAAAATAACTGACGCTCTGAAGCAGATCATTTGAGTTGACATGGACATGAGCAGGATGATAAGATAAACAGATGAGAGAACAATAAAGACCACTCTTTGGCCTGGTGGAAAGACCAAAATCACGCTGAGCATTAGGAAGATAGTTGAAAAAGAAATACAAAAAATTGACAAACTATAGAAGACCTATAACCTTATCTATATATAAAGAACTAACGCAAATACTCACGTTCTCAAACGGATCCTTTAAATTAAAATGGACACGAGTAGGTCATATTACGAGATACTCAAATGAAAAAAGAGTATGATGAAGGCCACTATTTGGATTGGTTCAGTTGGCAAAAAAGGGCAGATGATATTAAAAGATATTTGAAAAATAATGGCAAAAATCAGACACACTGGGAACAATTGAAGGAGGCCTTTACCCAATAAGGCGTAGATAAAGTACCAACTCGTCGTCGTCGTCGTCGTCGTCGTCGCTTCAACCGATGGACGTCCACTGCTGGACATAGGTCTCACGTAATGACGTCCACGCTCCAGCGGCTACCGGCGACCCTCTTTATGTCGTCGGTCCACCTTGTGGGGGGTCTCCCTACACTGCGCCGTCCGGTGCGGGGTCGCCACTCCAGCACCTTTGGCCCCCAACGTCCATCGGTCCTTCGGACTATGTGCCCTGCCCATTGCCACTTCAGGTTCGCGATTCGCAGGACTATGTCGGTGACTCTGGTTCTACTACGGATCTCTTCATTTCTAATTCGATCACGTAGAGAAACTCCGAGCATAGCCCTCTCCATCGCACGCTGAGTGACTCTGAGCTTCCGCATGAGGCCCATAGTCAGCGACCATGTCTCAGAACCGTAGGTCATCACTGGCAACACGCACTGTTCGAAGACTTTGGTCTTCAGGCACTGAGGGTTATCAGACGAAAATATCTGGCGTAACTTCCCGAACGCAGCCCAACCGAGTTGGATTCGGCGGTTGACCTCCTTCTCGAAATTGGATCTACCTAGCTGGACTATATGTCCCAGGTATGTGTACTCATCAACAATTTCGAGAGCTGAGTTCTCAACGATGACTGGGTGA